>CAJQGB010000025.1:0-43441 GCA_905475315.1 Autographa pulchrina | reverse complement strand
AATTTTTATATTACACCTACCTTAGTTTATTACATATTTACGTAGCCCTCGCCGAGGCGCTTCTAACGACACCACTCACGTGCGGATAGCTCGAAAAAATGTTGAAATGAAAAACTAGTTTTTGGACCATAACTTTAATTTTTATATTACACCTACCTTAGTTTATTACATATTTACGTAGCCCTCGCCGAGGCGCTTCTAACGACACCACTCACGTGCGGATAGCTCGAAAAAATGTTGAAATGAAAAACTAGTTTTTGGACCATAACTTTAATTTTTATATTACACCTACCTTAGTTTATTACATATTTACGTAGCCCTCGCCGAGGCGCTTCTAACGACACCACTCACGTGCGGATAGCTCGAAAAAATGTTGAAATGAAAAACTAGTTTTTGGACCATAACTTTAATTTTTATATTACACCTACCTTAGTTTATTACATATTTACGTAGCCCTCGCGAGGCGCTTCTAACGACACCACTCACGTGCGGATAGCTCGAAAAAATGTTGAAATGAAAAACTAGTTTTTGGACCATAACTTTAATTTTTATATTACACCTACCTTAGTTTATTACATATTTACGTAGCCCTCGCCGAGGCGCTTCTAACGACACCACTCACGTGCGGATAGCTCGAAAAAATGTTGAAATGAAAAACTAGTTTTTGGACCATAACTTTAATTTTATATTACACCTACCTTAGTTTATTACATATTTACGTAGCCCTCGCCGAGGCGCTTCTAACGACACCACTCACGTGCGGATAGCTCGAAAAAATGTTGAAATGAAAAACTAGTTTTTGGACCATAACTTTAATTTTTATATTACACCTACCTTAGTTTATTACATATTTACGTAGCCCTCGCCGAGTCGCTTCTAACGACACCACTCACGTGCGGATAGCTCGAAAAAATGTTGAAATGAAAAACTAGTTTTTGGACCATAACTTTAATTTTTATATTACACCTACCTTAGTTTATTACATATTTACGTAGCCCTCGCCGAGGCGCTTCTAACGACACCACTCACGTGCGGATAGCTCGAAAAAAATGTTGAAATGAAAAACTAGTTTTTGGACCATAACTTTAATTTTTATATTACACCTACCTTAGTTTATTACATATTTACGTAGCCCTCGCCGAGGCGCTTCTAACGACACCACTCACGTGCGGATAGCTCGAAAAAATGTTGAAATGAAAAACTAGTTTTTGGACCATAACTTTAATTTTTATATTACACCTACCTTAGTTTATTACATATTTACGTAGCCCTCGCCGAGGCGCTTCTAACGACACCACTCACGTGCGGATAGCTCGAAAAAATGTTGAAATGAAAAACTAGTTTTTGGACCATAACTTTATTTTTTATATTACACCTACCTTAGTTTATTACATATTTACGTAGCCCTCGCCGAGGCGCTTCTAACGACACCACTCACGTGCGGATAGCTCGAAAAAATGTTGAAATGAAAAACTAGTTTTTGGACCATAACTTTAATTTTTATATTACACCTACCTTAGTTTATTACATATTTACGTAGCCCTCGCCGAGGCGCTTCTAACGACACCACTCACGTGCGGATAGCTCGAAAAAATGTTGAAATGAAAAACTAGTTTTTGGACCATAACTTTAATTTTTATATTACACCTACCTTAGTTTATTACATATTTACGTAGCCCTCGCCGAGGCGCTTCTAACGACACCACTCACGTGCGGATAGCTCGAAAAAATGTTGAAATGAAAAACTAGTTTTTGGACCATAACTTTAATTTTTATATTACACCTACCTTAGTTTATTACATATTTACGTAGCCCTCGCCGAGGCGCTTCTAACGACACCACTCACGTGCGGATAGCTCGAAAAAATGTTGAAATGAAAAACTAGTTTTTGGACCATAACTTTAATTTTTATATTACACCTACCTTAGTTTATTACATATTTACGTAGCCCTCGCCGAGGCGCTTCTAACGACACCACTCACGTGCGGATAGCTCGAAAAAATGTTGAAATGAAAAACTAGTTTTTGGACCATAACTTTAATTTTTATATTACACCTACCTTAGTTTATTACATATTTACGTAGCCCTCGCCGAGGCGCTTCTAACGACACCACTCACGTGCGGATAGCTCGAAAAAATGTTGAAATGAAAAACTAGTTTTTGGACCATAACTTTAATTTTTATATTACACCTACCTTAGTTTATTACATATTTACGTAGCCCTCGCCGAGGCGCTTCTAACGACACCACTCACGTGCGGATAGCTCGAAAAAATGTTGAAATGAAAAACTAGTTTTTGGACCATAACTTTAATTTTTATATTACACCTACCTTAGTTTATTACATATTTACGTAGCCCTCGCCGAGGCGCTTCTAACGACACCACTCACGTGCGGATAGCTCGAAAAAATGTTGAAATGAAAAACTAGTTTTTGGACCATAACTTTAATTTTTATATTACACCTACCTTAGTTTATTACATATTTACGTAGCCCTCGCCGAGGCGCTTCTAACGACACCACTCACGTGCGGATAGCTCGAAAAAATGTTGAAATGAAAAACTAGTTTTTGGACCATAACTTTAATTTTTATATTACACCTACCTTAGTTTATTACATATTTACGTAGCCCTCGCCGAGGCGCTTCTAACGACACCACTCACGTGCGGATAGCTCGAAAAAATGTTGAAATGAAAAACTAGTTTTTGGACCATAACTTTAATTTTTATATTACACCTACCTTAGTTTATTACATATTTACGTAGCCCTCGCCGAGGCGCTTCTAACGACACCACTCACGTGCGGATAGCTCGAAAAAATGTTGAAATGAAAAACTAGTTTTTGGACCATAACTTTAATTTTTATATTACACCTACCTTAGTTTATTACATATTTACGTAGCCCTCGCCGAGGCGCTTCTAACGACACCACTCACGTGCGGATAGCTCGAAAAAATGTTGAAATGAAAAACTAGTTTTTGGACCATAACTTTAATTTTTATATTACACCTACCTTAGTTTATTACATATTTACGTAGCCCTCGCCGAGGCGCTTCTAACGACACCACTCACGTGCGGATAGCTCGAAAAAATGTTGAAATGAAAAACTAGTTTTTGGACCATAACTTTAATTTTTATATTACACCTACCTTAGTTTATTACATATTTACGTAGCCCTCGCCGAGGCGCTTCTAACGACACCACTCACGTGCGGATAGCTCGAAAAAATGTTGAAATGAAAAACTAGTTTTTGGACCATAACTTTAATTTTTATATTACACCTACCTTAGTTTATTACATATTTACGTAGCCCTCGCCGAGGCGCTTCTAACGACACCACTCACGTGCGGATAGCTCGAAAAAATGTTGAAATGAAAAACTAGTTTTTGGACCATAACTTTAATTTTTATATTACACCTACCTTAGTTTATTACATATTTACGTAGCCCTCGCCGAGGCGCTTCTAACGACACCACTCACGTGCGGATAGCTCGAAAAAATGTTGAAATGAAAAACTAGTTTTTGGACCATAACTTTAATTTTTATATTACACCTACCTTAGTTTATTACATATTTACGTAGCCCTCGCCGAGGCGCTTCTAACGACACCACTCACGTGCGGATAGCTCGAAAAAATGTTGAAATGAAAAACTAGTTTTTGGACCATAACTTTAATTTTTATATTACACCTACCTTAGTTTATTACATATTTACGTAGCCCTCGCCGAGGCGCTTCTAACGACACCACTCACGTGCGGATAGCTCGAAAAAATGTTGAAATGAAAAACTAGTTTTTGGACCATAACTTTAATTTTTATATTACACCTACCTTAGTTTATTACATATTTACGTAGCCCTCGCCGAGGCGCTTCTAACGACACCACTCACGTGCGGATAGCTCGAAAAAATGTTGAAATGAAAAACTAGTTTTTGGACCATAACTTTATTTTTTATATTACACCTACCTTAGTTTATTACATATTTACGTAGCCCTCGCCGAGGCGCTTCTAACGACACCACTCACGTGCGGATAGCTCGAAAAAATGTTGAAATGAAAAACTAGTTTTTGGACCATAACTTTAATTTTTATATTACACCTACCTTAGTTTATTACATATTTACGTAGCCCTCGCCGAGGCGCTTCTAACGACACCACTCACGTGCGGATAGCTCGAAAAAATGTTGAAATGAAAAACTAGTTTTTGGACCATAACTTTATTTTTTATATTACACCTACCTTAGTTTATTACATATTTACGTAGCCCTCGCCGAGGCGCTTCTAACGACACCACTCACGTGCGGATAGCTCGAAAAAATGTTGAAATGAAAAACTAGTTTTTGGACCATAACTTTAATTTTTATATTACACCTACCTTAGTTTATTACATATTTACGTAGCCCTCGCCGAGGCGCTTCTAACGACACCACTCACGTGCGGATAGCTCGAAAAAATGTTGAAATGAAAAACTAGTTTTTGGACCATAACTTTAATTTTTATATTACACCTACCTTAGTTTATTACATATTTACGTAGCCCTCGCCGAGGCGCTTCTAACGACACCACTCACGTGCGGATAGCTCGAAAAAATGTTGAAATGAAAAACTAGTTTTTGGACCATAACTTTAATTTTTATATTACACCTACCTTAGTTTATTACATATTTACGTAGCCCTCGCCGAGGCGCTTCTAACGACACCACTCACGTGCGGATAGCTCGAAAAAATGTTGAAATGAAAAACTAGTTTTTGGACCATAACTTTAATTTTTATATTACACCTACCTTAGTTTATTACATATTTACGTAGCCCTCGCCGAGGCGCTTCTAACGACACCACTCACGTGCGGATAGCTCGAAAAAATGTTGAAATGAAAAACTAGTTTTTGGACCATAACTTTAATTTTTATATTACACCTACCTTAGTTTATTACATATTTACGTAGCCCTCGCCGAGGCGCTTCTAACGACACCACTCACGTGCGGATAGCTCGAAAAAATGTTGAAATGAAAAACTAGTTTTTGGACCATAACTTTAATTTTTATATTACACCTACCTTAGTTTATTACATATTTACGTAGCCCTCGCCGAGGCGCTTCTAACGACACCACTCACGTGCGGATAGCTCGAAAAAATGTTGAAATGAAAAACTAGTTTTTGGACCATAACTTTAATTTTTATATTACACCTACCTTAGTTTATTACATATTTACGTAGCCCTCGCCGAGGCGCTTCTAACGACACCACTCACGTGCGGATAGCTCGAAAAAATGTTGAAATGAAAAACTAGTTTTTGGACCATAACTTTAATTTTTATATTACACCTACCTTAGTTTATTACATATTTACGTAGCCCTCGCCGAGGCGCTTCTAACGACACCACTCACGTGCGGATAGCTCGAAAAAATGTTGAAATGAAAAACTAGTTTTTGGACCATAACTTTATTTTTTATATTACACCTACCTTAGTTTATTACATATTTACGTAGCCCTCGCCGAGGCGCTTCTAACGACACCACTCACGTGCGGATAGCTCGAAAAAATGTTGAAATGAAAAACTAGTTTTTGGACCATAACTTTAATTTTTATATTACACCTACCTTAGTTTATTACATATTTACGTAGCCCTCGCCGAGGCGCTTCTAACGACACCACTCACGTGCGGATAGCTCGAAAAAATGTTGAAATGAAAAACTAGTTTTTGGACCATAACTTTAATTTTTATATTACACCTACCTTAGTTTATTACATATTTACGTAGCCCTCGCCGAGGCGCTTCTAACGACACCACTCACGTGCGGATAGCTCGAAAAAATGTTGAAATGAAAAACTAGTTTTTGGACCATAACTTTAATTTTTATATTACACCTACCTTAGTTTATTACATATTTACGTAGCCCTCGCCGAGGCGCTTCTAACGACACCACTCACGTGCGGATAGCTCGAAAAAATGTTGAAATGAAAAACTAGTTTTTGGACCATAACTTTAATTTTTATATTACACCTACCTTAGTTTATTACATATTTACGTAGCCCTCGCCGAGGCGCTTCTAACGACACCACTCACGTGCGGATAGCTCGAAAAAATGTTGAAATGAAAAACTAGTTTTTGGACCATAACTTTAATTTTTATATTACACCTACCTTAGTTTATTACATACTAGCTGTACCCGCGACGTTGTTCGCTTATACAGGGTGTTACGAAACCCCTGTCCGACCCGTTAAGGTGTTGTTAGGTATCGATATCTGATTACAAAAATGTGGAAAAAAAATGGAATAAAAAGAAAAAAAACTTATAACCTAAAAAATTTTTTTCTCAAAAGTCGAGAGAGAGTGACGGCGTTGTCACAGATGATACCAAATTACCAAACAAAAGGCCCCCAAAAATACCGAGGAAATTGGTGTTGTAGTTTTTGTTTTATTCTTTCTCTATTTAGGAAATTTCGAGGCAAAAAATGGTTATTTCAAAATCCATTATTATTGTTTCTGTCATGAATTTTCCAAATTTGATATTTTATTTGGGCATGTGATTGTGAACCCTCTATGACTCTTTCGGGTCGGACAGGGGTTTCTTAACACCCTGTATATCTAGCATTCATCATTATGAATAAATATTTGACTGTGATATAGAGGGCCACTAACACGAACTGCCTACTGCCGAGTAAATTTTGTCACACATGTTGCTGTTTGTATAAATTCTCAAAATAAAAAAGTACCATCGTCATAATTATATAATTAGCTTACCTGTAAAACTTTTAAGGATTGGTTTTGATGCTACTTTGTTTAAAAATTTTAGATTTATCTTCGATCTTTAGAAAAAATTATTATTTTCATGGTGGCTTTCGATGTCAATATCCAAAATATGTCTACCTTGGGCAGTTTTGAACTGACTCTTTTATCTTCTTTTTTATATAATATATGTAGTATGTTTTCTCTTTTGTGCTTTACCCAGTTGGTTACAATAATTGAAGGTCAATGTTTTTGTATTGAGTCTACTGGCAACGCCAACTCTGAGTTAAAGTGAAAGCAGCTGTCGCTCTAGGCAGTAAATTATGGCAAAGGGCACCCAAAAACCGGATCCATAAAAACAAATTAGTCCATTTTTATGCTATAGTTCTCGTTGGTACCGTAGTCCCTAGTGAGACTACAGGGCGCGAGGTTTTGGTGCGAAACCTCGAAATTGAACTACGCAGTTAAATTGAGAGTGGATATCAGATAGGCAGTGACTGACATGAGACCCATGAAACTGAAAGAGGAGGTAGTTACAAAAAGTTGACGTACGGTTTGAGAGGCGCAGTGGCAGAATTACCAAAACTGTGTTTAAAATTATTTGTTTGGAAAGATTAAGTAATAGCTGTCCAAGGACAATCTCATTCTACCCTGATTAAAGTCAGAGGCTGTATCCTGTACAATTCGCTTAATTAAGTGTAAGGTGCAGCATAAGGTGATGGGCTTAAATACCGTACGTATATATTTTAAAATGTAGAGAATGCGATAGAAAGATTATTTTATTTAGGGTTTTGGCCCAACCTTCCGGTAATAGGGTTCAAAAACTGTATGAAATTTAAACACATAAATAAAACATCATGTACGCATAAAAACCTACATGAGAAGCAAGGTGCCTTTTAATGAATATTAAAGTGGTAGTACATACTAAAGATTGTGTGATAAAAATATCATTGGGTTTTTGGGTTAAATAAAATAAATAACAAATACAAAAAGATCTTGTCCATGGAATATAATATAGATGACCAATAGAAAACATTACACATTATGTTGGAAAAATAGTTTAAAAGTGGATTAAAGTTTTTAACCAACTATAAAGTGATCTATGAATTTCCAAGCAAATGGCCAGGACATTTACGCCTGAATCACTTTACAGTATATGCCATGCACGTTTGTTCCTCCATGATCAGCTATGAGGAACAAACTATTAGTAAATACAAACACTAAATAATTGTAAGTTTATATATCGGTTGAGAAAAAAATCACTGTTGTTTATTGCGACTAAAAATACAACAAAATATTACAAATGTTTTTTTACTTAATAAAGATACGTTAGTAAAACACAAAAAGAGTTAGCTCTATTGAGATTTGAACTTGGGTATCAAAAAATTCAATCTTATATAAGAAAATGGACACACGAAAAAAAATACAAACATTAACAACCGGATTTGAACTTGCAGCAAGATGACTCATTTCCAATCGTTCAACCGCCAGGCTGTTTACTTCGATAGCTAGTTCACTAAAATATAGGTACTAATCAAATTGAAGATTGCTATGGCTACCCCAGTCTGCCATGGTTACCCTCTTGTTTATCTGTCAATAATGCCAATTTATGTGTGCAGTTGAGAAAATGATTTTGGAAATTTAAAGCTCCACCCCTTATCAGCTAGATTGAATAGCATCTTTCAACATAGCTAACAACCATCTACGATTTCTTGAAAACAACCTCTCAATTTTTTACACTATTCGATTAAGTAGTTTATGTTTGATACTGTAACATGAAATCTGACCCCCGGCAAAAGACAGTTGTAATGCAAGTACTGTACTGAATTGCGTGTTGTAATATTTTACTTCTTGAACTCACTAAATTAATCATATCTTTTGATAGAGTGAACCGATTTCGATGAAACAAAAACTAAGTTATACCTCAAGTTGTGTATAATTTTTGTATATAAACATTGTCTGCATTGAATTCGTAGATTTTACGTGATGTGTGCACAAACAAACATATAAACAGACAAACAGACAAACAGACAAACAGACAAAAATTTCAAAAATGATGGAAATGGGTTCTGTTAGTTATCCTTTAACACGCTGGCTATTTTTTTTTTCAATTTCTTCAATGTACAAAAATGACTTTTCTACAGATTTATTATATGTATAGATTTACGTAGCCCTCGCCGAGGCGCTTCTAACGACACCACTCACGTGCGGATAGCTCGAAAAAATGTTGAAATGAAAAACTAGTTTTTGGACCATAACTTTAATTTTTATATTACACCTACCTTAGTTTATTACATATTTACGTAGCCCTCGCCGAGGCGCTTCTAACGACACCACTCACGTGCGGATAGCTCGAAAAAATGTTGAAATGAAAAACTAGTTTTTGGACCATAACTTTAATTTTTATATTACACCTACCTTAGTTTATTACATATTTACGTAGCCCTCGCCGAGGCGCTTCTAACGACACCACTCACGTGCGGATAGCTCGAAAAAATGTTGAAATGAAAAACTAGTTTTTGGACCATAACTTTAATTTTTATATTACACCTACCTTAGTTTATTACATATTTACGTAGCCCTCGCCGAGGCGCTTCTAACGACACCACTCACGTGCGGATAGCTCGAAAAAATGTTGAAATGAAAAACTAGTTTTTGGACCATAACTTTAATTTTTATATTACACCTACCTTAGTTTATTACATATTTACGTAGCCCTCGCCGAGGCGCTTCTAACGACACCACTCACGTGCGGATAGCTCGAAAAAATGTTGAAATGAAAAACTAGTTTTCGGACCATAACTTTAATTTTTATATTACACCTACCTTAGTTTATTACATATTTACGTAGCCCTCGCCGAGGCGCTTCTAACGACACCACTCACGTGCGGATAGCTCGAAAAAATGTTGAAATGAAAAACTAGTTTTTGGACCATAACTTTAATTTTTATATTACACCTACCTTAGTTTATTACATATTTACGTAGCCCTCGCCGAGGCGCTTCTAACGACACCACTCACGTGCGGATAGCTCGAAAAAATGTTGAAATGAAAAACTAGTTTTTGGACCATAACTTTAATTTTTATATTACACCTACCTTAGTTTATTACATATTTACGTAGCCCTCGCCGAGGCGCTTCTAACGACACCACTCACGTGCGGATAGCTCGAAAAAATGTTGAAATGAAAAACTAGTTTTTGGACCATAACTTTAATTTTTATATTACACCTACCTTAGTTTATTACATATTTACGTAGCCCTCGCCGAGGCGCTTCTAACGACACCACTCACGTGCGGATAGCTCGAAAAAATGTTGAAATGAAAAACTAGTTTTTGGACCATAACTTTAATTTTTATATTACACCTACCTTAGTTTATTACATATTTACGTAGCCCTCGCCGAGGCGCTTCTAACGACACCACTCACGTGAGGATAGCTCGAAAAAATGTTGAAATGAAAAACTAGTTTTTGGACCATAACTTTAATTTTTATATTACACCTACCTTAGTTTATTACATATTTACGTAGCCCTCGCCGAGGCGCTTCTAACGACACCACTCACGTGCGGATAGCTCGAAAAAATGTTGAAATGAAAAACTAGTTTTTGGACCATAACTTTAATTTTTATATTACACCTACCTTAGTTTATTACATATTTACGTAGCCCTCGCCGAGGCGCTTCTAACGACACCACTCACGTGCGGATAGCTCGAAAAAATGTTGAAATGAAAAACTAGTTTTTGGACCATAACTTTAATTTTTATATTACACCTACCTTAGTTTATTACATATTTACGTAGCCCTCGCCGAGGCGCTTCTAACGACACCACTCACGTGCGGATAGCTCGAAAAAATGTTGAAATGAAAAACTAGTTTTTGGACCATAACTTTAATTTTTATATTACACCTACCTTAGTTTATTACATATTTACGTAGCCCTCGCCGAGGCGCTTCTAACGACACCACTCACGTGCGGATAGCTCGAAAAAATGTTGAAATGAAAAACTAGTTTTTGGACCATAACTTTAATTTTTATATTACACCTACCTTAGTTTATTACATATTTACGTAGCCCTCGCCGAGGCGCTTCTAACGACACCACTCACGTGCGGATAGCTCGAAAAAATGTTGAAATGAAAAACTAGTTTTTGGACCATAACTTTAATTTTTATATTACACCTACCTTAGTTTATTACATATTTACGTAGCCCTCGCCGAGGCGCTTCTAACGACACCACTCACGTGCGGATAGCTCGAAAAAATGTTGAAATGAAAAACTAGTTTTTGGACCATAACTTTAATTTTTATATTACACCTACCTTAGTTTATTACATATTTACGTAGCCCTCGCCGAGGCGCTTCTAACGACACCACTCACGTGCGGATAGCTCGAAAAAATGTTGAAATGAAAAACTAGTTTTTGGACCATAACTTTAATTTTTATATTACACCTACCTTAGTTTATTACATATTTACGTAGCCCTCGCCGAGGCGCTTCTAACGACACCACTCACGTGCGGATAGCTCGAAAAAATGTTGAAATGAAAAACTAGTTTTTGGACCATAACTTTAATTTTTATATTACACCTACCTTAGTTTATTACATATTTACGTAGCCCTCGCCGAGGCGCTTCTAACGACACCACTCACGTGCGGATAGCTCGAAAAAATGTTGAAATGAAAAACTAGTTTTTGGACCATAACTTTAATTTTTATATTACACCTACCTTAGTTTATTACATATTTACGTAGCCCTCGCCGAGGCGCTTCTAACGACACCACTCACGTGCGGATAGCTCGAAAAAATGTTGAAATGAAAAACTAGTTTTTGGACCATAACTTTAATTTTTATATTACACCTACCTTAGTTTATTACATATTTACGTAGCCCTCGCCGAGGCGCTTCTAACGACACCACTCACGTGCGGATAGCTCGAAAAAATGTTGAAATGAAAAACTAGTTTTTGGACCATAACTTTAATTTTTATATTACACCTACCTTAGTTTATTACATATTTACGTAGCCCTCGCCGAGGCGCTTCTAACGACACCACTCACGTGCGGATAGCTCGAAAAAATGTTGAAATGAAAAACTAGTTTTTGGACCATAACTTTAATTTTTATATTACACCTACCTTAGTTTATTACATATTTACGTAGCCCTCGCCGAGGCGCTTCTAACGACACCACTCACGTGCGGATAGCTCGAAAAAATGTTGAAATGAAAAACTAGTTTTTGGACCATAACTTTAATTTTTATATTACACCTACCTTAGTTTATTACATATTTACGTAGCCCTCGCCGAGGCGCTTCTAACGACACCACTCACGTGCGGATAGCTCGAAAAAATGTTGAAATGAAAAACTAGTTTTTGGACCATAACTTTAATTTTTATATTACACCTACCTTAGTTTATTACATATTTACGTAGCCCTCGCCGAGGCGCTTCTAACGACACCACTCACGTGCGGATAGCTCGAAAAAATGTTGAAATGAAAAACTAGTTTTTGGACCATAACTTTAATTTTTATATTACACCTACCTTAGTTTATTACATATTTACGTAGCCCTCGCCGAGGCGCTTCTAACGACACCACTCACGTGCGGATAGCTCGAAAAAATGTTGAAATGAAAAACTAGTTTTTGGACCATAACTTTAATTTTTATATTACACCTACCTTAGTTTATTACATATTTACGTAGCCCTCGCCGAGGCGCTTCTAACGACACCACTCACGTGCGGATAGCTCGAAAAAATGTTGAAATGAAAAACTAGTTTTTGGACCATAACTTTAATTTTTATATTACACCTACCTTAGTTTATTACATATTTACGTAGCCCTCGCCGAGGCGCTTCTAACGACACCACTCACGTGCGGATAGCTCGAAAAAATGTTGAAATGAAAAACTAGTTTTTGGACCATAACTTTAATTTTTATATTACACCTACCTTAGTTTATTACATATTTACGTAGCCCTCGCCGAGGCGCTTCTAACGACACCACTCACGTGCGGATAGCTCGAAAAAATGTTGAAATGAAAAACTAGTTTTTGGACCATAACTTTAATTTTTATATTACACCTACCTTAGTTTATTACATATTTACGTAGCCCTCGCCGAGGCGCTTCTAACGACACCACTCACGTGCGGATAGCTCGAAAAAATGTTGAAATGAAAAACTAGTTTTTGGACCATAACTTTAATTTTTATATTACACCTACCTTAGTTTATTACATATTTACGTAGCCCTCGCCGAGGCGCTTCTAACGACACCACTCACGTGCGGATAGCTCGAAAAAATGTTGAAATGAAAAACTAGTTTTTGGACCATAACTTTAATTTTTATATTACACCTACCTTAGTTTATTACATATTTACGTAGCCCTCGCCGAGGCGCTTCTAACGACACCACTCACGTGCGGATAGCTCGAAAAAATGTTGAAATGAAAAACTAGTTTTTGGACCATAACTTTAATTTTTATATTACACCTACCTTAGTTTATTACATATTTACGTAGCCCTCGCCGAGGCGCTTCTAACGACACCACTCACGTGCGGATAGCTCGAAAAAATGTTGAAATGAAAAACTAGTTTTTGGACCATAACTTTAATTTTTATATTACACCTACCTTAGTTTATTACATATTTACGTAGCCCTCGCCGAGGCGCTTCTAACGACACCACTCACGTGCGGATAGCTCGAAAAAATGTTGAAATGAAAAACTAGTTTTTGGACCATAACTTTAATTTTTATATTACACCTACCTTAGTTTATTACATATTTACGTAGCCCTCGCCGAGGCGCTTCTAACGACACCACTCACGTGCGGATAGCTCGAAAAAATGTTGAAATGAAAAACTAGTTTTTGGACCATAACTTTAATTTTTATATTACACCTACCTTAGTTTATTACATATTTACGTAGCCCTCGCCGAGGCGCTTCTAACGACACCACTCACGTGCGGATAGCTCGAAAAAATGTTGAAATGAAAAACTAGTTTTTGGACCATAACTTTAATTTTTATATTACACCTACCTTAGTTTATTACATATTTACGTAGCCCTCGCCGAGGCGCTTCTAACGACACCACTCACGTGCGGATAGCTCGAAAAAATGTTGAAATGAAAAACTAGTTTTTGGACCATAACTTTAATTTTTATATTACACCTACCTTAGTTTATTACATATTTACGTAGCCCTCGCCGAGGCGCTTCTAACGACACCACTCACGTGCGGATAGCTCGAAAAAATGTTGAAATGAAAAACTAGTTTTTGGACCATAACTTTAATTTTTATATTACACCTACCTTAGTTTATTACATATTTACGTAGCCCTCGCCGAGGCGCTTCTAACGACACCACTCACGTGCGGATAGCTCGAAAAAATGTTGAAATGAAAAACTAGTTTTTGGACCATAACTTTAATTTTTATATTACACCTACCTTAGTTTATTACATATTTACGTAGCCCTCGCCGAGGCGCTTCTAACGACACCACTCACGTGCGGATAGCTCGAAAAAATGTTGAAATGAAAAACTAGTTTTTGGACCATAACTTTAATTTTTATATTACACCTACCTTAGTTTATTACATATTTACGTAGCCCTCGCCGAGTCGCTTCTAACGACACCACTCACGTGCGGATAGCTCGAAAAAATGTTGAAATGAAAAACTAGTTTTTGGACCATAACTTTAATTTTTATATTACACCTACCTTAGTTTATTACATATTTACGTAGCCCTCGCCGAGGCGCTTCTAACGACACCACTCACGTGCGGATAGCTCGAAAAAATGTTGAAATGAAAAACTAGTTTTTGGACCATAACTTTAATTTTTATATTACACCTACCTTAGTTTATTACATATTTACGTAGCCCTCGCCGAGGCGCTTCTAACGACACCACTCACGTGCGGATAGCTCGAAAAAATGTTGAAATGAAAAACTAGTTTTTGGACCATAACTTTAATTTTTATATTACACCTACCTTAGTTTATTACATATTTACGTAGCCCTCGCCGAGGCGCTTCTAACGACACCACTCACGTGCGGATAGCTCGAAAAAATGTTGAAATGAAAAACTAGTTTTTGGACCATAACTTTATTTTTTATATTACACCTACCTTAGTTTATTACATATTTACGTAGCCCTCGCCGAGGCGCTTCTAACGACACCACTCACGTGCGGATAGCTCGAAAAAATGTTGAAATGAAAAACTAGTTTTTGGACCATAACTTTAATTTTTATATTACACCTACCTTAGTTTATTACATATTTACGTAGCCCTCGCCGAGGCGCTTCTAACGACACCACTCACGTGCGGATAGCTCGAAAAAATGTTGAAATGAAAAACTAGTTTTTGGACCATAACTTTAATTTTTATATTACACCTACCTTAGTTTATTACATATTTACGTAGCCCTCGCCGAGGCGCTTCTAACGACACCACTCACGTGCGGATAGCTCGAAAAAATGTTGAAATGAAAAACTAGTTTTTGGACCATAACTTTAATTTTTATATTACACCTACCTTAGTTTATTACATATTTACGTAGCCCTCGCCGAGGCGCTTCTAACGACACCACTCACGTGCGGATAGCTCGAAAAAATGTTGAAATGAAAAACTAGTTTTTGGACCATAACTTTAATTTTTATATTACACCTACCTTAGTTTATTACATATTTACGTAGCCCTCGCCGAGGCGCTTCTAACGACACCACTCACGTGCGGATAGCTCGAAAAAATGTTGAAATGAAAAACTAGTTTTTGGACCATAACTTTAATTTTTATATTACACCTACCTTAGTTTATTACATATTTACGTAGCCCTCGCCGAGGCGCTTCTAACGACACCACTCACGTGCGGATAGCTCGAAAAAATGTTGAAATGAAAAACTAGTTTTTGGACCATAACTTTAATTTTTATATTACACCTACCTTAGTTTATTACATATTTACGTAGCCCTCGCCGAGGCGCTTCTAACGACACCACTCACGTGCGGATAGCTCGAAAAAATGTTGAAATGAAAAACTAGTTTTTGGACCATAACTTTAATTTTTATATTACACCTACCTTAGTTTATTACATATTTACGTAGCCCTCGCCGAGGCGCTTCTAACGACACCACTCACGTGCGGATAGCTCGAAAAAATGTTGAAATGAAAAAACTAGTTTTTGGACCATAACTTTAATTTTTATATTACACCTACCTTAGTTTATTACATATTTACGTAGCCCTCGCCGAGGCGCTTCTAACGACACCACTCACGTGCGGATAGCTCGAAAAAATGTTGAAATGAAAAACTAGTTTTTGGACCATAACTTTAATTTTTATATTACACCTACCTTAGTTTATTACATATTTACGTAGCCCTCGCCGAGGCGCTTCTAACGACACCACTCACGTGCGGATAGCTCGAAAAAATGTTGAAATGAAAAACTAGTTTTTGGACCATAACTTTAATTTTTATATTACACCTACCTTAGTTTATTACATATTTACGTAGCCCTCGCCGAGGCGCTTCTAACGACACCACTCACGTGCGGATAGCTCGAAAAAATGTTGAAATGAAAAACTAGTTTTTGGACCATAACTTTAATTTTTATATTACACCTACCTTAGTTTATTACATATTTACGTAGCCCTCGCCGAGGCGCTTCTAACGACACCACTCACGTGCGGATAGCTCGAAAAAATGTTGAAATGAAAAACTAGTTTTTGGACCATAACTTTAATTTTTATATTACACCTACCTTAGTTTATTACATATTTACGTAGCCCTCGCCGAGGCGCTTCTAACGACACCACTCACGTGCGGATAGCTCGAAAAAATGTTGAAATGAAAAACTAGTTTTTGGACCATAACTTTAATTTTTATATTACACCTACCTTAGTTTATTACATATTTACGTAGCCCTCGCCGAGGCGCTTCTAACGACACCACTCACGTGCGGATAGCTCGAAAAAATGTTGAAATGAAAAACTAGTTTTTGGACCATAACTTTAATTTTTATATTACACCTACCTTAGTTTATTACATATTTACGTAGCCCTCGCCGAGGCGCTTCTAACGACACCACTCACGTGCGGATAGCTCGAAAAAATGTTGAAATGAAAAACTAGTTTTTGGACCATAACTTTAATTTTTATATTACACCTACCTTAGTTTATTACATATTTACGTAGCCCTCGCCGAGGCGCTTCTAACGACACCACTCACGTGCGGATAGCTCGAAAAAATGTTGAAATGAAAAACTAGTTTTTGGACCATAACTTTAATTTTTATATTACACCTACCTTAGTTTATTACATATTTACGTAGCCCTCGCCGAGGCGCTTCTAACGACACCACTCACGTGCGGATAGCTCGAAAAAATGTTGAAATGAAAAACTAGTTTTTGGACCATAACTTTAATTTTTATATTACACCTACCTTAGTTTATTACATATTTACGTAGCCCTCGCCGAGGCGCTTCTAACGACACCACTCACGTGCGGATAGCTCGAAAAAATGTTGAAATGAAAAACTAGTTTTTGGACCATAACTTTAATTTTTATATTACACCTACCTTAGTTTATTACATATTTACGTAGCCCTCGCCGAGGCGCTTCTAACGACACCACTCACGTGCGGATAGCTCGAAAAAATGTTGAAATGAAAAACTAGTTTTTGGACCATAACTTTATTTTTTATATTACACCTACCTTAGTTTATTACATATTTACGTAGCCCTCGCCGAGGCGCTTCTAACGACACCACTCACGTGCGGATAGCTCGAAAAAAAGGTGAAAATGAAAAACTAGTTTTTGGACCATAACTTTAATTTTTATATTACACCTACCTTAGTTTATTACATATTTACGTAGCCCTCGCCGAGGCGCTTCTAACGACACCACTCACGTGCGGATAGCTCGAAAAAATGTTGAAATGAAAAACTAGTTTTTGGACCATAACTTTAATTTTTATATTACACCTACCTTAGTTTATTACATATTTACGTAGCCCTCGCCGAGGCGCTTCTAACGACACCACTCACGTGCGGATAGCTCGAAAAAATGTTGAAATGAAAAACTAGTTTTTGGACCATAACTTTAATTTTTATATTACACCTACCTTAGTTTATTACATATTTACGTAGCCCTCGCCGAGGCGCTTCTAACGACACCACTCACGTGCGGATAGCTCGAAAAAAATGTTGAAATGAAAAACTAGTTTTTGGACCATAACTTTAATTTTTATATTACACCTACCTTAGTTTATTACATATTTACGTAGCCCTCGCCGAGGCGCTTCTAACGACACCACTCACGTGCGGATAGCTCGAAAAATGTTGAAATGAAAAACTAGTTTTTGGACCATAACTTTAATTTTTATATTACACCTACCTTAGTTTATTACATATTTACGTAGCCCTCGCCGAGGCGCTTCTAACGACACCACTCACGTGCGGATAGCTCGAAAAAATGTTGAAATGAAAAACTAGTTTTTGGACCATAACTTTAATTTTTATATTACACCTACCTTAGTTTATTACATATTTACGTAGCCCTCGCCGAGGCGCTTCTAACGACACCACTCACGTGCGGATAGCTCGAAAAAATGTTGAAATGAAAAACTAGTTTTTGGACCATAACTTTAATTTTTATATTACACCTACCTTAGTTTATTACATATTTACGTAGCCCTCGCCGAGGCGCTTCTAACGACACCACTCACGTGCGGATAGCTCGAAAAAATGTTGAAATGAAAAACTAGTTTTTGGACCATAACTTTAATTTTTATATTACACCTACCTTAGTTTATTACATATTTACGTAGCCCTCGCCGAGGCGCTTCTAACGACACCACTCACGTGCGGATAGCTCGAAAAAATGTTGAAATGAAAAACTAGTTTTTGGACCATAACTTTAATTTTTATATTACACCTACCTTAGTTTATTACATATTTACGTAGCCCTCGCCGAGGCGCTTCTAACGACACCACTCACGTGCGGATAGCTCGAAAAAATGTTGAAATGAAAAACTAGTTTTTGGACCATAACTTTAATTTTTATATTACACCTACCTTAGTTTATTACATATTTACGTAGCCCTCGCCGAGGCGCTTCTAACGACACCACTCACGTGCGGATAGCTCGAAAAAATGTTGAAATGAAAAACTAGTTTTTGGACCATAACTTTAATTTTTATATTACACCTACCTTAGTTTATTACATATTTACGTAGCCCTCGCCGAGGCGCTTCTAACGACACCACTCACGTGCGGATAGCTCGAAAAAATGTTGAAATGAAAAACTAGTTTTTGGACCATAACTTTAATTTTTATATTACACCTACCTTAGTTTATTACATATTTACGTAGCCCTCGCCGAGGCGCTTCTAACGACACCACTCACGTGCGGATAGCTCGAAAAAATGTTGAAATGAAAAACTAGTTTTTGGACCATAACTTTAATTTTTATATTACACCTACCTTAGTTTATTACATATTTACGTAGCCCTCGCCGAGGCGCTTCTAACGACACCACTCACGTGCGGATAGCTCGAAAAAATGTTGAAATGAAAAACTAGTTTTTGGACCATAACTTTAATTTTTATATTACACCTACCTTAGTTTATTACATATTTACGTAGCCCTCGCCGAGGCGCTTCTAACGACACCACTCACGTGCGGATAGCTCGAAAAAATGTTGAAATGAAAAACTAGTTTTTGGACCATAACTTTAATTTTTATATTACACCTACCTTAGTTTATTACATATTTACGTAGCCCTCGCCGAGGCGCTTCTAACGACACCACTCACGTGCGGATAGCTCGAAAAAATGTTGAAATGAAAAACTAGTTTTTGGACCATAACTTTAATTTTTATATTACACCTACCTTAGTTTATTACATATTTACGTAGCCCTCGCCGAGGCGCTTCTAACGACACCACTCACGTGCGGATAGCTCGAAAAAATGTTGAAATGAAAAACTAGTTTTTGGACCATAACTTTAATTTTTATATTACACCTACCTTAGTTTATTACATATTTACGTAGCCCTCGCCGAGGCGCTTCTAACGACACCACTCACGTGCGGATAGCTCGAAAAAATGTTGAAATGAAAAACTAGTTTTTGGACCATAACTTTAATTTTTATATTACACTTACCTTAGTTTATTACATATTTACGTAGCCCTCGCCGAGGCGCTTCTAACGACACCACTCACGTGCGGATAGCTCGAAAAAATGTTGAAATGAAAAACTAGTTTTTGGACCATAACTTTAATTTTTATATTACACTTACCTTAGTTTATTACATATTTACGTAGCCCTCGCCGAGGCGCTTCTAACGACACCACTCACGTGCGGATAGCTCGAAAAAATGTTGAAATGAAAAACTAGTTTTTGGACCATAACTTTAATTTTTATATTACACCTACCTTAGTTTATTACATATTTACGTAGCCCTCGCCGAGGCGCTTCTAACGACACCACTCACGTGCGGATAGCTCGAAAAAATGTTGAAATGAAAAACTAGTTTTTGGACCATAACTTTAATTTTTATATTACACTTACCTTAGTTTATTACATATTTACGTAGCCCTCGCCGAGGCGCTTCTAACGACACCACTCACGTGCGGATAGCTCGAAAAAATGTTGAAATGAAAAACTAGTTTTTGGACCATAACTTTAATTTTTATATTACACCTACCTTAGTTTATTACATATTTACGTAGCCCTCGCCGAGGCGCTTCTAACGACACCACTCACGTGCGGATAGCTCGAAAAAATGTTGAAATGAAAAACTAGTTTTTGGACCATAACTTTAATTTTTATAGTACACTTACCTTAGTTTATTACATATTTACGTAGCCCTCGCCGAGGCGCTTCTAACGACACCACTCACGTGCGGATAGCTCGAAAAAATGTTGAAATGAAAAACTAGTTTTTGGACCATAACTTTAATTTTTATATTACACCTACCTTAGTTTATTACATATTTACGTAGCCCTCGCCGAGGCGCTTCTAACGACACCACTCACGTGCGGATAGCTCGAAAAAATGTTGAAATGAAAAACTAGTTTTTGGACCATAACTTTAATTTTTATATTACACTTACCTTAGTTTATTACATATTTACGTAGCCCTCGCCGAGGCGCTTCTAACGACACCACTCACGTGCGGATAGCTCGAAAAAATGTTGAAATGAAAAACTAGTTTTTGGACCATAACTTTAATTTTTATATTACACCTACCTTAGTTTATTACATATTTACGTAGCCCTCGCCGAGGCGCTTCTAACGACACCACTCACGTGCGGATAGCTCGAAAAAATGTTGAAATGAAAAACTAGTTTTTGGACCATAACTTTAATTTTTATATTACACTTACCTTAGTTTATTACATATTTACGTAGCCCTCGCCGAGGCGCTTCTAACGACACCACTCACGTGCGGATAGCTCGAAAAAATGTTGAAATAAAAAACTAGTTTTTGGACCATAACTTTAATTTTTATTTTACACCTACCTTAGTTTATTACATATTTACGTAGCCCTCGCCGAGGCGCTTCTAACGACACCACTCACGTGCGGATAGCTCGAAAAAATGTTGAAATGAAAAACTAGTTTTTGGACCATAACTTTAATTTTTATATTACACTTACCTTAGTTTATTACATATTTACGTAGCCCTCGCCGAGGCGCTTCTAACGACACCACTCACGTGCGGATAGCTCGAAAAAATGTTGAAATGAAAAACTAGTTTTTGGACCATAACTTTAATTTTTATATTACACCTACCTTAGTTTATTACATATTTACGTAGCCCTCGCCGAGGCGCTTCTAACGACACCACTCACGTGCGGATAGCTCGAAAAAATGTTGAAATGAAAAACTAGTTTTTGGACCATAACTTTAATTTTTATAGTACACTTACCTTAGTTTATTACATATTTACGTAGCCCTCGCCGAGGCGCTTCTAACGACACCACTCACGTGCGGATAGCTCGAAAAAATGTTGAAATGAAAAACTAGTTTTTGGACCATAACTTTAATTTTTATATTACACCTACCTTAGTTTATTACATATTTACGTAGCCCTCGCCGAGGCGCTTCTAACGACACCACTCACGTGCGGATAGCTCGAAAAAATGTTGAAATGAAAAACTAGTTTTTGGACCATAACTTTAATTTTTATATTACACTTACCTTAGTTTATTACATATTTACGTAGCCCTCGCCGAGGCGCTTCTAACGACACCACTCACGTGCGGATAGCTCGAAAAAATGTTGAAATGAAAAACTAGTTTTTGGACCATAACTTTAATTTTTATATTACACCTACCTTAGTTTATTACATATTTACGTAGCCCTCGCCGAGGCGCTTCTAACGACACCACTCACGTGCGGATAGCTCGAAAAAATGTTGAAATGAAAAACTAGTTTTTGGACCATAACTTTAATTTTTATATTACACTTACCTTAGTTTATTACATATTTACGTAGCCCTCGCCGAGGCGCTTCTAACGACACCACTCACGTGCGGATAGCTCGAAAAAATGTTGAAATGAAAAACTAGTTTTTGGACCATAACTTTAATTTTTATATTACACCTACCTTAGTTTATTACATATTTACGTAGCCCTCGCCATGGCGCTTCTAACGACACCACTCACGTGCGGATAGCTCGAAAAAATGTTGAAATGAAAAACTAGTTTTTGGACCATAACTTTAATTTTTATAGCACACTTACCTTAGTTTATTACATATTTACGTAGCCCTCGCCGAGGCGCTTCTAACGACACCACTCACGTGCGGATAGCTCGAAAAAATGTTGTAATGAAAAACTAGTTTTTGGACCATAACTTTAATTTTTATATTACACCTACCTTAGTTTATTACATATTTACGTAGCCCTCGCCGAGGCGCTTCTAACGACACCACTCACGTGCGGATAGCTCGAAAAAATGTTGAAATGAAAAACTAGTTTTTGGACCATAACTTTAATTTTTATATTACACCTACCTTAGTTTATTACATATTTACGTAGCCCTCGCCGAGGCGCTTCTAACGACACCACTCACGTGCGGATAGCTCGAAAAAATGTTGAAATGAAAAACTAGTTTTTGGACCATAACTTTAATTTTTATATTACACTTACCTTAGTTTATTACATATTTACGTAGCCCTCGCCGAGGCGCTTCTAACGACACCACTCACGTGCGGATAGCTCGAAAAAATGTTGAAATGAAAAACTAGTTTTTGGACCATAACTTTAATTTTTATATTACACCTACCTTAGTTTATTACATATTTACGTAGCCCTCGCCGAGGCGCTTCTAACGACACCACTCACGTGCGGATAGCTCGAAAAAATGTTGAAATGAAAAACTAGTTTTTGGACCATAACTTTAATTTTTATATTACACTTACCTTAGTTTATTACATATTTACGTAGCCCTCGCCGAGGCGCTTCTAACGACACCACTCACGTGCGGATAGCTCGAAAAAATGTTGAAATGAAAAACTAGTTTTTGGACCATAACTTTAATTTTTATATTACACCTACCTTAGTTAATTACATATTTACTTAGCCCTCGCCGAGGCGCTTCTAACGACACCACTCACGTGCGGATAGCTCGAAAAAATGTTGAAATGAAAAACTAGTTTTTGGACCATAACTTTAATTTTTATATTACACTTACCTTAGTTTATTACATATTTACGTAGCCCTCGCCAAGGCGCTTCTAACGACACCACTCACGTGCGGATAGCTCGAAAAAATGTTGAAATGAAAAACTAGTTTTTGGACCATAACTTTAATTTTTATATTACACCTACCTTAGTTTATTACATTTTTACGTAGCCCTCGCCGAGGCGCTTCTAACGACACCACTCACGTGCGGATAGCTCAAAAAAATGTTGAAATGAAAAACTAGTTTTTGGACCATAACTTTAATTTTTATATTACACTTACCTTAGTTTATTACATATTTACGTAGCCCTCGCCGAGGCGCTTCTAACGACACCACTCACGTGCGGATAGCTCGAAAAAATGTTGAAATGAAAAACTAGTTTTTGGACCATAACTTTAATTTTTATATTACACCTACCTTAGCTTATTACATATTTACGTAGCCCTCGCCGAGGCGCTTCTAACGACACCACTCACGTGCGGATAGCTCGAAAAAATGTTGAAATGAAAAACTAGTTTTTGGACCATAACTTTAATTTTTATATTACACTTACCTTAGTTTATTAAATATTTACGTAGCCCTCGCCGAGGCGCTTCTAACGACACCACTCACGTGCGGATAGCTCGAAAAAATGTTGAAATGAAAAACTAGTTTTTGGACCATAACTTTAATTTTTATATTACACCTACCTTAGTTTATTACATATTTACGTAGCCCTCGCCGAGGCGCTTCTAACGACACCACTCACGTGCGGATAGCTCGAAAAAATGTTGAAATGAAAAACTAGTTTTTGGACCATAACTTTAATTTTTATATTACACTTACCTTAGTTTATTACATATTTACGTAGCCCTCGCCGAGGCGCTTCTAACGACACCACTCACGTGCGGATAGCTCGAAAAAATGTTGAAATGAAAAACTAGTTTTTGGACCATAACTTTAATTTTTATATTACACCTACCTTAGTTTATTACATATTTACGTAGCCCTCGCCGAGGCGCTTCTAACGACACCACTCACGTGCGGATAGCTCGAAAAAATGTTGAAATGAAAAACTAGTTTTTGGACCATAACTTTAATTTTTATATTACACTTACCTTAGTTTATTACATATTTACGTAGCCCTCGCCGAGGCGCTTCTAACGACACCACTCACGTGCGGATAGCTCGAAAAAATGTTGAAATGAAAAACTAGTTTTTGGACCATAACTTTAATTTTTATATTACACTTACCTTAGTTTATTACATATTTACGTAGCCCTCGCCGAGGCGCTTCTAACGACACCACTCACGTGCGGATAGCTCGAAAAAATGTTGAAATGAAAAACTAGTTTTTGGACCATAACTTTAATTTTTATATTACACTTACCTTAGTTTATTACATATTTACGTAGCCCTCGCCGAGGCGCTTCTAACGACACCACTCACGTGCGGATAGCTCGAAAAAATGTTGAAATGAAAAACTAGTTTTTGGACCATAACTTTAATTTTTATATTACACTTACCTTAGTTTATTACATATTTACGTAGCCCTCGCCGAGGCGCTTCTAACGACACCACTCACGTGCGGATAGCTCGAAAAAATGTTGAAATGAAAAACTAGTTTTTGGACCATAACTTTAATTTTTATATTACACCTACCTTAGTTTATTACATATTTACGTAGCCCTCGCCGAGGCGCTTCTAACGACACCACTCACGTGCGGATAGCTCGAAAAAATGTTGAAATGAAAAACTAGTTTTTGGACCATAACTTTAATTTTTATATTACACTTACCTTAGTTTATTACATATTTACGTAGCCCTCGCCGAGGCGCTTCTAACGACACCACTCACGTGCGGATAGCTCGAAAAAATGGTGAAATGAAAAACTAGTTTTTGGACCATAACTTTAATTTTTATATTACACCTACCTTAGTTTATTACATATTTACGTAGCCCTCGCCGAGGCGCTTCTAACGACACCACTCACGTGCGGATAGCTCGAAAAAATGTTGAAATGAAAAACTAGTTTTTGGACCATAACTTTAATTTTTATTTTACACCTACCTTAGTTTATTACATATTTACGTAGCCCTCGCCGAGGCGCTTCTAACGACACCACTCACGTGCGGATAGCTCGAAAAAATGTTGAAATGAAAAACTAGTTTTTGGACCATAACTTTAATTTTTATATTACACTTACCTTAGTTTATTACATATTTACGTAGCCCTCGCCGAGGCGCTTCTAACGACACCACTCACGTGCGGATAGCTCGAAAAAATGTTGAAATGAAAAACTAGTTTTTGGACCATAACTTTAATTTTTATATTACACCTACCTTAGTTTATTACATATTTACGTAGCCCTCGCCGAGGCGCTTCTAACGACACCACTCACGTGCGGATAGCTCGAAAAAATGTTGAAATGAAAAACTAGTTTTTGGACCATAACTTTAATTTTTATATTACACTTACCTTAGTTTATTACATATTTACGTAGCCCTCGCCGAGGCGCTTCTAACGACACCACTCACGTGCGGATAGCTCGAAAAAATGTTGAAATGAAAAACTAGTTTTTGGACCATAACTTTAATTTTTATATTACACCTACCTTAGTTTATTACATATTTACGTAGCCCTCGCCGAGGCGCTTCTAACGACACCACTCACGTGCGGATAGCTCGAAAAAATGTTGAAATGAAAAACTAGTTTTTGGACCATAACTTTAATTTTTATATTACACCTACCTTAGTTTATTACATATTTACGTAGCCCTCGCCGAGGCGCTTCTAACGACACCACTCACGTGCGGATAGCTCGAAAAAATGTTGAAATGAAAAACTAGTTTTTGGACCATAACTTTAATTTTTATTTTACACCTACCTTAGTTTATTACATATTTACGTAGCCCTCGCCGAGGCGCTTCTAACGACACCACTCACGTGCGGATAGCTCGAAAAAATGTTGAAATGAAAAACTAGTTTTTGGACCATAACTTTAATTTTTATATTACACTTACCTTAGTTTATTACATATTTACGTAGCCCTCGCCGAGGCGCTTCTAACGACACCACTCACGTGCGGATAGCTCGAAAAAATGTTGAAATGAAAAACTAGTTTTTGGACCATAACTTTAATTTTTATATTACACTTACCTTAGTTTATTACATATTTACGTAGCCCTCGCCGAGGCGCTTCTAACGACACCACTCACGTGCGGATAGCTCGAAAAAATGTTGAAATGAAAAACTAGTTTTTGGACCATAACTTTAATTTTTATATTACACCTACCTTAGTTTATTACATATTTACGTAGCCCTCGCCGAGGCGCTTCTAACGACACCACTCACGTGCGGATAGCTCGAAAAAATGTTGAAATGAAAAACTAGTTTTTGGACCATAACTTTAATTTTTATATTACACTTACCTTAGTTTATTACATATTTACGTAGCCCTCGCCGAGGCGCTTCTAACGACACCACTCACGTGCGGATAGCTCGAAAAAATGTTGAAATGAAAAACTAGTTTTTGGACCATAACTTTAATTTTTATATTACACCTACCTTAGTTTATTACATATTTACGTAGCCCTCGCCGAGGCGCTTCTAACGACACCACTCACGTGCGGATAGCTCGAAAAAATGTTGAAATGAAAAACTAGTTTTTGGACCATAACTTTAATTTTTATATTACACTTACCTTAGTTTATTACATATTTACGTAGTCCTCGCCGAGGCGCTTCTAACGACACCACTCACGTGCGGATAGCTCGAAAAAATGTTGAAATGAAAAACTAGTTTTTGGACCATAACTTTAATTTTTATATTACACCTACCTTAGTTTATTACATATTTACGTAGCCCTCGCCGAGGCGCTTCTAACGACACCACTCACGTGCGGATAGCTCGAAAAAATGTTGAAATGAAAAACTAGTTTTTGGACCATAACTTTAATTTTTATATTACACTTACCTTAGTTTATTACATATTTACGTAGCCCTCGCCGAGGCGCTTCTAACGACACCACTCACGTGCGGATAGCTCGAAAAAATGTTGAAATGAAAAACTAGTTTTTGGACCATAACTTTAATTTTTATATTACACCTACCTTAGTTTATTACATATTTACGTAGCCCTCGCCGAGGCGCTTCTAACGACACCACTCACGTGCGGATAGCTCGAAAAAATGTTGAAATGAAAAACTAGTTTTTGGACCATAACTTTAATTTTTATATTACACTTACCTTAGTTTATTACATATTTACGTAGCCCTCGCCGAGGCGCTTCTAACGACACCACTCACGTGCGGATAGCTCGAAAAAATGTTGAAATGAAAAACTAGTTTTTGGACCATAACTTTAATTTTTATATTACACCTACCTTAGTTTATTACATATTTACGTAGCCCTCGCCGAGGCGCTTCTAACGACACCACTCACGTGCGGATAGCTCGAAAAAATGTTGAAATGAAAAACTAGTTTTTGGACCATAACTTTAATTTTTATATTACACTTACCTTAGTTTATTACATATTTACGTAGCCCTCGCCGAGGCGCTTCTAACGACACCACTCACGTGCGGATAGCTCGAAAAAATGTTGAAATGAAAAACTAGTTTTTGGACCATAACTTTAATTTTTATATTACACCTACCTTAGTTTATTACATATTTACGTAGCCCTCGCCGAGGCGCTTCTAACGACACCACTCACGTGCGGATAGCTCGAAAAAATGTTGAAATGAAAAACTAGTTTTTGGACCATAACTTTAATTTTTATATTACACTTACCTTAGTTTATTACATATTTACGTAGTCCTCGCCGAGGCGCTTCTAACGACACCACTCACGTGCGGATAGCTCGAAAAAATGTTGAAATGAAAAACTAGTTTTTGGACCATAACTTTAATTTTTATATTACACCTACCTTAGTTTATTACATATTTACGTAGCCCTCGCCGAGGCGCTTCTAACGACACCACTCACGTGCGGATAGCTCGAAAAAATGTTGAAATGAAAAACTAGTTTTTGGACCATAACTTTAATTTTTATATTACACTTACCTTAGTTTATTACATATTTACGTAGCCCTCGCCGAGGCGCTTCTAACGACACCACTCACGTGCGGATAGCTCGAAAAAATGTTGAAATGAAAAACTAGTTTTTGGACCATAACTTTAATTTTTATATTACACCTACCTTAGTTTATTACATATTTACGTAGCCCTCGCCGAGGCGCTTCTAACGACACCACTCACGTGCGGATAGCTCGAAAAAATGTTGAAATGAAAAACTAGTTTTTGGACCATAACTTTAATTTTTATATTACACTTACCTTAGTTTATTACATATTTACGTAGCCCTCGCCGAGGCGCTTCTAACGACACCACTCACGTGCGGATAGCTCGAAAAAATGTTGAAATGAAAAACTAGTTTTTGGACCATAACTTTAATTTTTATATTACACCTACCTTAGTTTATTACATATTTACGTAGCCCTCGCCGAGCCTTTCTAACGACACCACTCACGTGCGGATAGCTCGAAAAAATGTTGAAATGAAAAACTAGTTTTTGGACCATAACTTTAATTTTTATATTACACTTACCTTAGTTTATTACATATTTACGTAGCCCTCGCCGAGGCGCTTCTAACGACACCACTCACGTGCGGATAGCTCGAAAAAATGTTGAAATGAAAAACTAGTTTTTGGACCATAACTTTAATTTTTATATTACACTTACCTTAGTTTATTACATATTTACGTAGCCCTCGCCGAGGCGCTTCTAGCGACACCACTCACGTGCGGATAGCTCGAAAAAATGTTGAAATGAAAAACTAGTTTTTGGACCATAACTTTAATTTTTATATTACACCTACCTTTGTTTATTACATATTTACGTAGCCCTCGCCGAGGCGCTTCTAACGACACCACTCACGTGCGGATAGCTCGAAAAAATGTTGAAATGAAAAACTAGTTTTTGGACCATAACTTTAATTTTTATATTACACTTACCTTAGTTTATTACATATTTACGTAGCCCTCGCCGAGGCGCTTCTAACGACACCACTCACGTGCGGATAGCTCGAAAAAATGTTGAAATGAAAAACTAGTTTTTGGACCATAACTTTAATTTTTATATTACACTTACCTTAGTTTATTACATATTTACGTAGCCCTCGCCGAGGCGCTTCTAGCGACACCACTCACGTGCGGATAGCTCGAAAAAATGTTGAAATGAAAAACTAGTTTTTGGACCATAACTTTAATTTTTATATTACACCTACCTTTGTTTATTACATATTTACGTAGCCCTCGCCGAGGCGCTTCTAACGACACCACTCACGTACGGATAGCTCGAAAAAATGTTGAAATGAAAAACTAGTTTTTGGACCATGACTTTAATTTTTATATTACACTTACCTTAGTTTATTACATATTTACGTAGCCCTCGCCGAGGCGCTTCTAACGACACCACTCACGTGCGGATAGCTCGAAAAAATGTTGAAATGAAAAACTAGTTTTTGGACCATAACTTTAATTTTTATATTACACCTACCTTAGTTTATTACATATTTACGTAGCCCTCGCCGAGGCGCTTCTAACGACACCACTCACGTGCGGATAGCTCGAAAAAATGTTGAAATGAAAAACTAGTTTTTGGACCATAACTTAAATTTTTATATTACACTTACCTTAGTTTATTACATATTTACGTAGCCCTCGCCGAGGCGCTTCTAACGACACCACTCACGTGCGGATAGCTCGAAAAAATGTTGAAATGAAAAACTAGTTTTTGGACCATAACTTTAATTTTTATATTACACCTACCTTAGTTTATTACATATTTACGTAGCCCTCGCCGAGGCGCTTCTAACGACACCACTCACGTGCGGATAGCTCGAAAAAATGTTGAAATGAAAAACTAGTTTTTGGACCATAACTTTAATTTTTATATTACACTTACCTTAGTTTATTACATATTTACGTAGCCCTCGCCGAGGCGCTTCTAACGACACCACTCACGTGCGGATAGCTCGAAAAAATGTTGAAATGAAAAACTAGTTTTTGGACCATAACTTTAATTTTTATATTACACCTACCTTAGTTTATTACATATTTACGTAGCCCTCGCCGAGGCGCTTCTAACGACACCACTCACGTGCGGATAGCTCGAAAAAATGTTGAAATGAAAAACTAGTTTTTGGACCATAACTTTAATTTTTATTTTACACCTACCTTAGTTTATTACATATTTACGTAGCCCTCGCCGAGGCGCTTCTAACGACACCACTCACGTGCGGATAGCTCGAAAAAATGTTGAAATGAAAAACTAGTTTTTGGACCATAACTTTAATTTTTATATTACACTTACCTTAGTTTATTACATATTTACGTAGCCCTCGCCGAGGCGCTTCTAACGACACCACTCACGTGCGGATAGCTCGAAAAAATGTTGAAATGAAAAACTAGTTTTTGGACCATAACTTTAATTTTTATATTACACTTACCTTAGTTTATTACATATTTACGTAGCCCTCGCCGAGGCGCTTCTAATGACACCACTCACGTGCGGATAGCTCGAAAAAATGTTGAAATGAAAAACTAGTTTTTGGACCATAACTTTAATTTTTATATTACACTTACCTTAGTTTATTACATATTTACGTAGCCCTCGCCGAGGCGCTTCTAACGACACCACTCACGTGCGGATAGCTCGAAAAAATGTTGAAATGAAAAACTAGTTTTTGGACCATAACTTTAATTTTTATATTACACCTACCTTAGTTTATTACATATTTACGTAGCCCTCGCCGAGGCGCTTCTAACGACACCACTCACGTGCGGATAGCTCGAAAAAATGTTGAAATGAAAAACTAGTTTTTGGACCATAACTTTAATTTTTATATTACACTTACCTTAGTTTATTACATATTTACGTAGCCCTCGCCGAGGCGCTTCTAACGACACCACTCACGTGCGGATAGCTCGAAAAAATGTTGAAATGAAAAACTAGTTTTTGGACCATAACTTTAATTTTTATATTACACCTACCTTAGTTTATTACATATTTACGTAGCCCTCGCCGAGGCGCTTCTAACGACACCACTCACGTGCGGATAGCTCGAAAAAATGTTGAAATGAAAAACTAGTTTTTGGACCATAACTTTAATTTTTATATTACACTTACCTTAGTTTATTACATATTTACGTAGCCCTCGCCGAGGCGCTTCTAACGACACCACTCACGTGCGGATAGCTCGAAAAAATGTTGAAATGAAAAACTAGTTTTTGGACCATAACTTTAATTTTTATATTACACCTACCTTAGTTTATTACATATTTACGTAGCCCTCGCCGAGGCGCTTCTAACGACACCACTCACGTGCGGATAGCTCGAAAAAATGTTGAAATGAAAAACTAGTTTTTGGACCATAACTTTAATTTTTATATTACACTTACCTTAGTTTATTACATATTTACGTAGCCCTCGCCGAGGCGCTTCTAACGACACCACTCACGTGCGGATAGCTCGAAAAAATGTTGAAATGAAAAACTAGTTTTTGGACCATAACTTTAATTTTTATATTACACCTACCTTAGTTTATTACATATTTACGTAGCCCTCGCCGAGGCGCTTCTAACGACACCACTCACGTGCGGATAGCTCGAAAAAATGTTGAAATGAAAAACTAGTTTTTGGACCATAACTTTAATTTTTATATTACACCTACCTTAGTTTATTACATATTTACGTAGCCCTCGCCGAGGCGCTTCTAACGACACCACTCACGTGCGGATAGCTCGAAAAAATGTTGAAATGAAAAACTAGTTTTTGGACCATAACTTTAATTTTTATATTACACTTACCTTAGTTTATTACATATTTACGTAGCCCTCGCCGAGGCGCTTCTAACGACACCACTCACGTGCGGATAGCTCGAAAAAATGTTGAAATGAAAAACTAGTTTTTGGACCATAACTTTAATTTTTATATTACACCTACCTTAGTTTATTACATATTTACGTAGCCCTCGCCGAGGCGCTTCTAACGACACCACTCACGTGCGGATAGCTCGAAAAAATGTTGAAATGAAAAACTAGTTTTTGGACCATAACTTTAATTTTTATATTACACTTACCTTAGTTTATTACATATTTACGTAGCCCTCGCCGAGGCGCTTCTAACGACACCACTCACGTGCGGATAGCTCGAAAAAATGTTGAAATGAAAAACTAGTTTTTGGACCATAACTTTAATTTTTATATTACACCTACCTTAGTTTATTACATATTTACGTAGCCCTCGCCGAGGCGCTTCTAACGACACCACTCACGTGCGGATAGCTCGAAAAAATGTTGAAATGAAAAACTAGTTTTTGGACCATAACTTTAATTTTTATATTACACTTACCTTAGTTTATTACATATTTACGTAGTCCTCGCCGAGGCGCTTCTAACGACACCACTCACGTGCGGATAGCTCGAAAAAATGTTGAAATGAAAAACTAGTTTTTGGACCATAACTTTAATTTTTATATTACACCTACCTTAGTTTATTACATATTTACGTAGCCCTCGCCGAGGCGCTTCTAACGACACCACTCACGTGCGGATAGCTCGAAAAAATGTTGAAATGAAAAACTAGTTTTTGGACCATAACTTTAATTTTTATATTACACTTACCTTAGTTTATTACATATTTACGTAGCCCTCGCCGAGGCGCTTCTAACGACACCACTCACGTGCGGATAGCTCGAAAAAATGTTGAAATGAAAAACTAGTTTTTGGACCATAACTTTATTTTTTATATTACACCTACCTTAGTTTATTACATATTTACGTAGCCCTCGCCGAGGCGCTTCTAACGACACCACTCACGTGCGGATAGCTCGAAAAAATGTTGAAATGAAAAACTAGTTTTTGGACCATAACTTTAATTTTTATATTACACTTACCTTAGTTTATTACATATTTACGTAGCCCTCGCCGAGGCGCTTCTAACGACACCACTCACGTGCGGATAGCTCGAAAAAATGTTGAAATGAAAAACTAGTTTTTGGACCATAACTTTAATTTTTATATTACACCTACCTTAGTTTATTACATATTTACGTAGCCCTCGCCGAGGCGCTTCTAACGACACCACTCACGTGCGGATAGCTCGAAAAAATGTTGAAATGAAAAACTAGTTTTTGGACCATAACTTTAATTTTTATATTACACCTACCTTAGTTTATTACATATTTACGTAGCCCTCGCCGAGGCGCTTCTAACGACACCACTCACGTGCGGATAGCTCGAAAAAATGTTGAAATGAAAAACTAGTTTTTGGACCATAACTTTAATTTTTATATTACACCTACCTTAGTTTATTACATATTTACGTAGCCCTCGCCGAGGCGCTTCTAACGACACCACTCACGTGCGGATAGCTCGAAAAAATGTTGAAATGAAAAACTAGTTTTTGGACCATAACTTTAATTTTTATATTACACTTACCTTAGTTTATTACATATTTACGTAGCCCTCGCCGAGGCGCTTCTAACGACACCACTCACGTGCGGATAGCTCGAAAAAATGTTGAAATGAAAAACTAGTTTTTGGACCATAACTTTAATTTTTATATTACACTTACCTTAGTTTATTACATATTTACGTAGCCCTCGCCGAGGCGCTTCTAGCGACACCACTCACGTGCGGATAGCTCGAAAAAATGTTGAAATGAAAAACTAGTTTTTGGACCATAACTTTAATTTTTATATTACACCTACCTTTGTTTATTACATATTTACGTAGCCCTCGCCGAGGCGCTTCTAACCACACCACTCACGTACGGATAGCTCGAAAAAATGTTGAAATGAAAAACTAGTTTTTGGACCATGACTTTAATTTTTATATTACACTTACCTTAGTTTATTACATATTTACGTAGCCCTCGCCGAGGCGCTTCTAACGACACCACTCACGTGCGGATAGCTCGAAAAAATGTTGAAATGAAAAACTAGTTTTTGGACCATAACTTTAATTTTTATATTACACCTACCTTAGTTTATTACATATTTACGTAGCCCTCGCCGAGGCGCTTCTAACGACACCACTCACGTGCGGATAGCTCGAAAAAATGTTGAAATGAAAAACTAGTTTTTGGACCATAACGTAAATTTTTATATTACACTTACCTTAGTTTATTACATATTTACGTAGCCCTCGCCGAGGCGCTTCTAACGACACCACTCACGTGCGGATAGCTCGAAAAAATGTTGAAATGAAAAACTAGTTTTTGGACCATAACTTTAATTTTTATATTACACCTACCTTAGTTTATTACATATTTACGTAGCCCTCGCCGAGGCGCTTCCAACGACACCACTCACGTGCGGATAGCTCGAAAAAATGTTGAAATGAAAAACTAGTTTTTGGACCATAACTTTAATTTTTATATTACACTTACCTTAGTTTATTACATATTTACGTAGCCCTCGCCGAGGCGCTTCTAACGACACCACTCACGTGCGGATAGCTCGAAAAAATGTTGAAATGAAAAACTAGTTTTTGGACCATAACTTTAATTTTTATATTACACCTACCTTAGTTTATTACATATTTACGTAGCCCTCGCCGAGGCGCTTCTAACGACACCACTCACGTGCGGATAGCTCGAAAAAATGTTGAAATGAAAAACTAGTTTTTGGACCATAACTTTAATTTTTATATTACACCTACCTTAGTTTATTACATATTTACGTAGCCCTCGCCGAGGCGCTTCTAACGACACCACTCACGTGCGGATAGCTCGAAAAAATGTTGAAATGAAAAACTAGTTTTTGGACCATAACTTTAATTTTTATATTACACTTACCTTAGTTTATTACATATTTACGTAGTCCTCGCCGAGGCGCTTCTAACGACACCACTCACGTGCGGATAGCTCGAAAAAATGTTGAAATGAAAAACTAGTTTTTGGACCATAACTTTAATTTTTATATTACACCTACCTTAGTTTATTACATATTTACGTATCCCTCGCCGAGGCGCTTCTAACGACACCACTCACGTGCGGATAGCTCGAAAAAATGTTGAAATGAAAAACTAGTTTTTGGACCATAACTTTAATTTTTATATTACACTTACCTTAGTTTATTACATATTTACGTAGCCCTCGCCGAGGCGCTTCTAACGACACCACTCACGTGCGGATAGCTCGAAAAAATGTTGAAATGAAAAACTAGTTTTTGGACCATAACTTTATTTTTTATATTACACCTACCTTAGTTTATTACATATTTACGTAGCCCTCGCCGAGGCGCTTCTAACGACACCACTCACGTGCGGATAGCTCGAAAAAATGTTGAAATGAAAAACTAGTTTTTGGACCATAACTTTAATTTTTATATTACACTTACCTTAGTTTATTACATATTTACGTAGCCCTCGCCGAGGCGCTTCTAACGACACCACTCACGTGCGGATAGCTCGAAAAAATGTTGAAATGAAAAACTAGTTTTTGGACCATAACTTTAATTTTTATATTACACCTACCTTAGTTTATTACATATTTACGTAGCCCTCGCCGAGGCGCTTCTAACGACACCACTCACGTGCGGATAGCTCGAAAAAATGTTGAAATGAAAAACTAGTTTTTGGACCATAACTTTAATTTTTATATTACACCTACCTTAGTTTATTACATATTTACGTAGCCCTCGCCGAGGCGCTTCTAACGACACCACTCACGTGCGGATAGCTCGAAAAAATGTTGAAATGAAAAACTAGTTTTTGGACCATAACTTTAATTTTTATATTACACCTACCTTAGTTTATTACATATTTACGTAGCCCTCGCCGAGGCGCTTCTAACGACACCACTCACGTGCGGATAGCTCGAAAAAATGTTGAAATGAAAAACTAGTTTTTGGACCATAACTTTAATTTTTATATTACACTTACCTTAGTTTATTACATATTTACGTAGCCCTCGCCGAGGCGCTTCTAACGACACCACTCACGTGCGGATAGCTCGAAAAAATGTTGAAATGAAAAACTAGTTTTTGGACCATAACTTTAATTTTTATATTACACCTACCTTAGTTTATTACATATTTACGTAGCCCTCGCCGAGGCGCTTCTAGCGACACCACTCACGTGCGGATAGCTCGAAAAAATGTTGAAATGAAAAACTAGTTTTTGGACCATAACTTTAATTTTTATATTACACCTACCTTTGTTTATTACATATTTACGTAGCCCTCGCCGAGGCGCTTCTAACCACACCACTCACGTACGGATAGCTCGAAAAAATGTTGAAATGAAAAACTAGTTTTTGGACCATGACTTTAATTTTTATATTACACTTACCTTAGTTTATTACATATTTACGTAGCCCTCGCCGAGGCGCTTCTAACGACACCACTCACGTGCGGATAGCTCGAAAAAATGTTGAAATGAAAAACTAGTTTTTGGACCATAACTTTAATTTTTATATTACACCTACCTTAGTTTATTACATATTTACGTAGCCCTCGCCGAGGCGCTTCTAACGACACCACTCACGTGCGGATAGCTCGAAAAAATGTTGAAATGAAAAACTAGTTTTTGGACCATAACTTAAATTTTTATATTACACTTACCTTAGTTTATTACATATTTACGTAGCCCTCGCCGAGGCGCTTCTAACGACACCACTCACGTGCGGATAGCTCGAAAAAATGTTGAAATGAAAAACTAGTTTTTGGACCATAACTTTAATTTTTATATTACACCTACCTTAGTTTATTACATATTTACGTAGCCCTCGCCGAGGCGCTTCTAACGACACCACTCACGTGCGGATAGCTCGAAAAAATGTTGAAATGAAAAACTAGTTTTTGGACCATAACTTTAATTTTTATATTACACTTACCTTAGTTTATTACATATTTACGTAGCCCTCGCCGAGGCGCTTCTAACGACACCACTCACTTGCGGATAGCTCGAAAAAATGTTGAAATGAAAAACTAGTTTTTGGACCATAACTTTAATTTTTATATTACACCTACCTTAGTTTATTACATATTTACGTAGCCCTCGCCGAGGCGCTTCTAACGACACCACTCACGTGCGGATAGCTCGAAAAAATGTTGAAATGAAAAACTAGTTTTTGGACCATAACTTTAATTTTTATTTTACACCTACCTTAGTTTATTACATATTTACGTAGCCCTCGCCGAGGCGCTTCTAACGACACCACTCACGTGCGGATAGCTCGAAAAAATGTTGAAATGAAAAACTAGTTTTTGGACCATAACTTTAATTTTTATATTACACTTACCTTAGTTTATTACATATTTACGTAGCCCTCGCCGAGGCGCTTCTAACGACACCACTCACGTGCGGATAGCTCGAAAAAATGTTGAAATGAAAAACTAGTTTTTGGACCATAACTTTAATTTTTATATTACACCTACCTTAGTTTATTACATATTTACGTAGCCCTCGCCGAGGCGCTTCTAACGACACCACTCACGTGCGGATAGCTCGAAAAAATGTTGAAATGAAAAACTAGTTTTTGGACCATAACTTTAATTTTTATATTACACTTACCTTAGTTTATTACATATTTACGTAGCCCTCGCCGAGGCGCTTCTAACGACACCACTCACGTGCGGATAGCTCGAAAAAATGTTGAAATGAAAAACTAGTTTTTGGACCATAACTTTAATTTTTATATTACACCTACCTTAGTTTATTACATATTTACGTAGCCCTCGCCGAGGCGCTTCTAACGACACCACTCACGTGCGGATAGCTCGAAAAAATGTTGAAATGAAAAACTAGTTTTTGGACCATAACTTTAATTTTTATATTACACTTACCATAGTTTATTACATATTTACGTAGCCCTCGCCGAGGCGCTTCTAACGACACCACTCACGTGCGGATAGCTCGAAAAAATGTTGAAATGAAAAACTAGTTTTTGGACCATAACTTTAATTTTTATATTACACCTACCTTAGTTTATTACATATTTACGTAGCCCTCGCCGAGGCGCTTCTAACGACACCACTCACGTGCGGATAGCTCGAAAAAATGTTGAAATGAAAAACTAGTTTTTGGACCATAACTTTAATTTTTATATTACACTTACCTTAGTTTATTACATATTTACGTAGTCCTCGCCGAGGCGCTTCTAACGACACCACTCACGTGCGGATAGCTCGAAAAAATGTTGAAATGAAAAACTAGTTTTTGGACCATAACTTTAATTTTTATATTACACCTACCTTAGTTTATTACATATTTACGTAGCCCTCGCCGAGGCGCTTCTAACGACACCACTCACGTGCGGATAGCTCGAAAAAATGTTGAAATGAAAAACTAGTTTTTGGACCATAACTTTAATTTTTATATTACACTTACCTTAGTTTATTACATATTTACGTAGCCCTCGCCGAGGCGCTTCTAACGACACCACTCACGTGCGGATAGCTCGAAAAAATGTTGAAATGAAAAACTAGTTTTTGGACCATAACTTTAATTTTTATATTACACCTACCTTAGTTTATTACATATTTACGTAGCCCTCGCCGAGGCGCTTCTAACGACACCACTCACGTGCGGATAGCTCGAAAAAATGTTGAAATGAAAAACTAGTTTTTGGACCATAACTTTAATTTTTATATTACACTTACCTTAGTTTATTACATATTTACGTAGCCCTCGCCGAGGCGCTTCTAACGACACCACTCACGTGCGGATAGCTCGAAAAAATGTTGAAATGAAAAACTAGTTTTTGGACCATAACTTTAATTTTTATATTACACCTACCTTAGTTTATTACATATTTACGTAGCCCTCGCCGAGGCGCTTCTAACGACACCACTCACGTGCGGATAGCTCGAAAAAATGTTGAAATGAAAAACTAGTTTTTGGACCATAACTTTAATTTTTATATTACACCTACCTTAGTTTATTACATATTTACGTAGCCCTCGCCGAGGCGCTTCTAACGACACCACTCACGTGCGGATAGCTCGAAAAAATGTTGAAATGAAAAACTAGTTTTTGGACCATAACTTTAATTTTTATATTACACCTACCTTAGTTTATTACATATTTACGTAGCCCTCGCCGAGGCGCTTCTAACGACACCACTCACGTGCGGATAGCTCGAAAAAATGTTGAAATGAAAAACTAGTTTTTGGACCATAACTTTAATTTTTATATTACACTTACCTTAGTTTATTACATATTTACGTAGCCCTCGCCGAGGCGCTTCTAACGACACCACTCACGTGCGGATAGCTCGAAAAAATGTTGAAATGAAAAACTAGTTTTTGGACCATAACTTTAATTTTTATATTACACTTACCTTAGTTTATTACATATTTACGTAGCCCTCGCCGAGGCGCTTCTAACGACACCACTCACGTGCGGATAGCTCGAAAAAATGTTGAAATGAAAAACTAGTTTTTGGACCATAACTTTAATTTTTATATTACACTTACCTTAGTTTATTACATATTTACGTAGCCCTCGCCGAGGCGCTTCTAACGACACCACTCACGTGCGGATAGCTCGAAAAAATGTTGAAATGAAAAACTAGTTTTTGGACCATAACTTTAATTTTTATATTACACTTACCTTAGTTTATTACATATTTACGTAGCCCTCGCCGAGGCGCTTCTAACGACACCACTCACGTGCGGATAGCTCGAAAAAATGTTGAAATGAAAAACTAGTTTTTGGACCATAACTTTAATTTTTATATTACACTTACCTTAGTTTATTACATATTTACGTAGCCCTCGCCGAGGCGCTTCTAACGACACCACTCACGTGCGGATAGCTCGAAAAAATGTTGAAATGAAAAACTAGTTTTTGGACCATAACTTTAATTTTTATATTACACCTACCTTAGTTTATTACATATTTACGTAGCCCTCGCCGAGGCGCTTCTAACGACACCACTCACGTGCGGATAGCTCGAAAAAATGTTGAAATGAAAAACTAGTTTTTGGACCATAACTTTAATTTTTATATTACACTTACCTTAGTTTATTACATATTTACGTAGCCCTCGCCGAGGCGCTTCTAACGACACCACTCACGTGCGGATAGCTCGAAAAAATGTTGAAATGAAAAACTAGTTTTTGGACCATAACTTTAATTTTTATATTACACTTACCTTAGTTTATTACATATTTACGTAGCCCTCGCCGAGGCGCTTCTAACGACACCACTCACGTGCGGATAGCTCGAAAAAATGTTGAAATGAAAAACTAGTTTTTGGACCATAACTTTAATTTTTATATTACACTTACCTTAGTTTATTACATATTTACGTAGCCCTCGCCGAGGCGCTTCTAACGACACCACTCACGTGCGGATAGCTCGAAAAAATGTTGAAATGAAAAACTAGTTTTTGGACCATAACTTTAATTTTTATATTACACCTACCTTAGTTTATTACATATTTACGTAGCCCTCGCCGAGGCGCTTCTAACGACACCACTCACGTGCGGATAGCTCGAAAAAATGTTGAAATGAAAAACTAGTTTTTGGACCATAACTTTAATTTTTATATTACACTTACCTTAGTTTATTACATATTTACGTAGCCCTCGCCGAGGCGCTTCTAACGACACCACTCACGTGCGGATAGCTCGAAAAAATGTTGAAATGAAAAACTAGTTTTTGGACCATAACTTTAATTTTTATATTACACCTACCTTAGTTTATTACATATTTACGTAGCCCTCGCCGAGGCGCTTCTAACGACACCACTCACGTGCGGATAGCTCGAAAAAATGTTGAAATGAAAAACTAGTTTTTGGACCATAACTTTAATTTTTATATTACACTTACCTTAGTTTATTACATATTTACGTAGTCCTCGCCGAGGCGCTTCTAACGACACCACTCACGTGCGGATAGCTCGAAAAAATGTTGAAATGAAAAACTAGTTTTTGGACCATAACTTTAATTTTTATATTACACCTACCTTAGTTTATTACATATTTACGTAGCCCTCGCCGAGGCGCTTCTAACGACACCACTCACGTGCGGATAGCTCGAAAAAATGTTGAAATGAAAAACTAGTTTTTGGACCATAACTTTAATTTTTATATTACACTTACCTTAGTTTATTACATATTTACGTAGCCCTCGCCGAGGCGCTTCTAACGACACCACTCACGTGCGGATAGCTCGAAAAAATGTTGAAATGAAAAACTAGTTTTTGGACCATAACTTTAATTTTTATATTACACCTACCTTAGTTTATTACATATTTACGTAGCCCTCGCCGAGGCGCTTCTAACGACACCACTCACGTGCGGATAGCTCGAAAAAATGTTGAAATGAAAAACTAGTTTTTGGACCATAACTTTAATTTTTATATTACACTTACCTTAGTTTATTACATATTTACGTAGCCCTCGCCGAGGCGCTTCTAACGACACCACTCACGTGCGGATAGCTCGAAAAAATGTTGAAATGAAAAACTAGTTTTTGGACCATAACTTTAATTTTTATATTACACCTACCTTAGTTTATTACATATTTACGTAGCCCTCGCCGAGGCGCTTCTAACGACACCACTCACGTGCGGATAGCTCGAAAAAAATGTTGAAATGAAAAACTAGTTTTTGGACCATAACTTTAATTTTTATATTACACCTACCTTAGTTTATTACATATTTACGTAGCCCTCGCCGAGGCGCTTCTAACGACACCACTCACGTGCGGATAGCTCGAAAAAATGTTGAAATGAAAAACTAGTTTTTGGACCATAACTTTAATTTTTATATAACACCTACCTTAGTTTATTACATATTTACGTAGCCCTCGCCGAGGCGCTTCTAACGACACCACTCACGTGCGGATAGCTCGAAAAAATGTTGAAATGAAAAACTAGTTTTTGGACCATAGCTTTAATTTTTATATTACACTTACCTTAGTTTATTACATATTTACGTAGCCCTCGCCGAGGCGCTTCTAACGACACCACTCACGTGCGGATAGCTCGAAAAAATGTTGAAATGAAAAACTAGTTTTTGGACCATAACTTTAATTTTTATATTACATTTACCTTAGTTTATTACATATTTACGTAGCCCTCGCCGAGGCGCTTCTAACGACACCACTCACGTGCGGATAGCTCGAAAAAATGTTGAAATGAAAAACTAGTTTTTGGACCATAACTTTAATTTTTATATTACACTTACCTTAGTTTATTACATATTTACGTAGCCCTCGCCGAGGCGCTTCTAACGACACCACTCACGTGCGGATAGCTCGAAAAAATGTTGAAATGAAAAACTAGTTTTTGGACCATAACTTTAATTTTTATATTACACTTACCTTAGTTTATTACATATTTACGTAGCCCTCGCCGAGGCGCTTCTAACGACACCACTCACGTGCGGATAGCTCGAAAAAATGTTGAAATGAAAAACTAGTTTTTGGACCATAACTTTAATTTTTATATTACACTTACCTTAGTTTATTACATATTTACGTAGCCCTCGCCGAGGCGCTTCTAACGACACCACTCACGTGCGGATAGCTCGAAAAAATGTTGAAATGAAAAACTAGTTTTTGGACCATAACTTTAATTTTTATATTACACCTACCTTAGTTTATTACATATTTACGTAGCCCTCGCCGAGGCGCTTCTAACGACACCACTCACGTGCGGATAGCTCGAAAAAATGTTGAAATGAAAAACTAGTTTTTGGACCATAACTTTAATTTTTATATTACACTTACCTTAGTTTATTACATATTTACGTAGCCCTCGCCGAGGCGCTTCTAACGACACCACTCACGTGCGGATAGCTCGAAAAAATGTTGAAATGAAAAACTAGTTTTTGGACCATAACTTTAATTTTTATATTACACCTACCTTAGTTTATTACATATTTACGTAGCTCTCGCCGAGGCGCTTCTAACGACACCACTCACGTGCGGATAGCTCGAAAAAATGTTGAAATGAAAAACTAGTTTTTGGACCATAACTTTAATTTTTATATTACACTTACCTTAGTTTATTACATATTTACGTAG
>CAJQGB010000024.1:0-45723 GCA_905475315.1 Autographa pulchrina | reverse complement strand
ACTTTTAATTTTTATATTACACCTACCTTAGTTTATTACATATTTACGTAGCCCTCGCCGAGGGCGCTTCTAACGACACCACTCACGTGCGGATAGCTCGAAAAAATGTTGAAATGAAAAACTAGTTTTTGGACCATAACTTTAATTTTTATATTACACCTACCTTAGTTTATTACATATTTACGTAGCCCTCGCCGAGGCGCTTCTAACGACACCACTCACGTGCGGATAGCTCGAAAAAATGTTGAAATGAAAAACTAATTTTTGGACCATAACTTTAATTTTTATATTACACCTACCTTAGTTTATTACATATTTACGTAGCCCTCGCCGAGGCGCTTCTAACGACACCACTCACGTGCGGATAGCTCGAAAAAATGTTGAAATGAAAAACTAGTTTTGGACCATAACTTTAATTTTTATATTACACCTACCTTAGTTTATTACATATTTACGTAGCCCTCGCCGAGGCGCTTCTAACGACACCACTCACGTGCGGATAGCTCGAAAAAATGTTGAAATGAAAAACTAGTTTTTGGACCATAACTTTAATTTTTATATTACACCTACCTTAGTTTATTACATATTTACGTAGCCCTCGCCGAGGCGCTTCTAACGACACCACTCACGTGCGGATAGCTCGAAAAAATGTTGAAATGAAAAACTAGTTTTTGGACCATAACTTTAATTTTTATATTACACCTACCTTAGTTTATTACATATTTACGTAGCCCTCGCCGAGGCGCTTCTAACGACACCACTCACGTGCGGATAGCTCGAAAAAATGTTGAAATGAAAAACTAGTTTTTGGACCATAACTTTAATTTTTATATTACACCTACCTTAGTTTATTACATATTTACGTAGCCCTCGCCGAGGCGCTTCTAACGACACCACTCACGTGCGGATAGCTCGAAAAAATGTTGAAATGAAAAACTAGTTTTTGGACCATAACTTTAATTTTTATATTACACCTACCTTAGTTTATTACATATTTACGTAGCCCTCGCCGAGGCGCTTCTAACGACACCACTCACGTGCGGATAGCTCGAAAAAATGTTGAAATGAAAAACTAGTTTTTGGACCATAACTTTAATTTTTATATTACACCTACCTTAGTTTATTACATATTTACGTAGCCCTCGCCGAGGCGCTTCTAACGACACCACTCACGTGCGGATAGCTCGAAAAAATGTTGAAATGAAAAACTAGTTTTTGGACCATAACTTTAATTTTTATATTACACCTACCTTAGTTTATTACATATTTACGTAGCCCTCGCCGAGGCGCTTCTAACGACACCACTCACGTGCGGATAGCTCGAAAAAATGTTGAAATGAAAAACTAGTTTTTGGACCATAACTTTAATTTTTATATTACACCTACCTTAGTTTATTACATATTTACGTAGCCCTCGCCGAGGCGCTTCTAACGACACCACTCACGTGCGGATAGCTCGAAAAAATGTTGAAATGAAAAACTAGTTTTTGGACCATAACTTTAATTTTTATATTACACCTACCTTAGTTTATTACATATTTACGTAGCCCTCGCCGAGGCGCTTCTAACGACACCACTCACGTGCGGATAGCTCGAAAAAATGTTGAAATGAAAAACTAGTTTTTGGACCATAACTTTAATTTTTATATTACACCTACCTTAGTTTATTACATATTTACGTAGCCCTCGCCGAGGCGCTTCTAACGACACCACTCACGTGCGGATAGCTCGAAAAAATGTTGAAATGAAAAACTAGTTTTTGGACCATAACTTTAATTTTTATATTACACCTACCTTAGTTTATTACATATTTACGTAGCCCTCGCCGAGGCGCTTCTAACGACACCACTCACGTGCGGATAGCTCGAAAAAATGTTGAAATGAAAAACTAGTTTTTGGACCATAACTTTAATTTTTATATTACACCTACCTTAGTTTATTACATATTTACGTAGCCCTCGCCGAGGCGCTTCTAACGACACCACTCACGTGCGGATAGCTCGAAAAAATGTTGAAATGAAAAACTAGTTTTTGGACCATAACTTTAATTTTTATATTACACCTACCTTAGTTTATTACATATTTACGTAGCCCTCGCCGAGGCGCTTCTAACGACACCACTCACGTGCGGATAGCTCGAAAAAATGTTGAAATGAAAAACTAGTTTTTGGACCATAACTTTAATTTTTATATTACACCTACCTTAGTTTATTACATATTTACGTAGCCCTCGCCGAGGCGCTTCTAACGACACCACTCACGTGCGGATAGCTCGAAAAAATGTTGAAATGAAAAACTAGTTTTTGGACCATAACTTTAATTTTTATATTACACCTACCTTAGTTTATTACATATTTACGTAGCCCTCGCCGAGGCGCTTCTAACGACACCACTCACGTGCGGATAGCTCGAAAAAATGTTGAAATGAAAAACTAGTTTTTGGACCATAACTTTAATTTTTATATTACACCTACCTTAGTTTATTACATATTTACGTAGCCCTCGCCGAGGCGCTTCTAACGACACCACTCACGTGCGGATAGCTCGAAAAAATGTTGAAATGAAAAACTAGTTTTTGGACCATAACTTTAATTTTTATATTACACCTACCTTAGTTTATTACATATTTACGTAGCCCTCGCCGAGGCGCTTCTAACGACACCACTCACGTGCGGATAGCTCGAAAAAATGTTGAAATGAAAAACTAGTTTTTGGACCATAACTTTAATTTTTATATTACACCTACCTTAGTTTATTACATATTTACGTAGCCCTCGCCGAGGCGCTTCTAACGACACCACTCACGTGCGGATAGCTCGAAAAAATGTTGAAATGAAAAACTAGTTTTTGGACCATAACTTTAATTTTTATATTACACCTACCTTAGTTTATTACATATTTACGTAGCCCTCGCCGAGGCGCTTCTAACGACACCACTCACGTGCGGATAGCTCGAAAAAATGTTGAAATGAAAAAACTAGTTTTTGGACCATAAATTTAATTTTTATATTACACCTACCTTAGTTTATTACATATTTACGTAGCCCTCGCCGAGGCGCTTCTAACGACACCACTCACGTGCGGATAGCTCGAAAAAATGTTGAAATGAAAAACTAGTTTTTGGACCATAACTTTAATTTTTATATTACACCTACCTTAGTTTATTACATATTTACGTAGCCCTCGCCGAGGCGCTTCTAACGACACCACTCACGTGCGGATAGCTCGAAAAAATGTTGAAATGAAAAACTAGTTTTTGGACCATAACTTTAATTTTTATATTACACCTACCTTAGTTTATTACATATTTACGTAGCCCTCGCCGAGGCGCTTCTAACGACACCACTCACGTGCGGATAGCTCGAAAAAATGTTGAAATGAAAAACTAGTTTTTGGACCATAACTTTAATTTTTATATTACACCTACCTTAGTTTATTACATATTTACGTAGCCCTCGCCGAGGCGCTTCTAACGACACCACTCACGTGCGGATAGCTCGAAAAAATGTTGAAATGAAAAACTAGTTTTTGGACCATAACTTTAATTTTTATATTACACCTACCTTAGTTTATTACATATTTACGTAGCCCTCGCCGAGGCGCTTCTAACGACACCACTCACGTGCGGATAGCTCGAAAAAATGTTGAAATGAAAAACTAGTTTTTGGACCATAACTTTAATTTTTATATTACACCTACCTTAGTTTATTACATATTTACGTAGCCCTCGCCGAGGCGCTTCTAACGACACCACTCACGTGCGGATAGCTCGAAAAAATGTTGAAATGAAAAACTAGTTTTTGGACCATAACTTTAATTTTTATATTACACCTACCTTAGTTTATTACATATTTACGTAGCCCTCGCCGAGGCGCTTCTAACGACACCACTCACGTGCGGATAGCTCGAAAAAATGTTGAAATGAAAAACTAGTTTTTGGACCATAACTTTAATTTTTATATTACACCTACCTTAGTTTATTACATATTTACGTAGCCCTCGCCGAGGCGCTTCTAACGACACCACTCACGTGCGGATAGCTCGAAAAAATGTTGAAATGAAAAACTAGTTTTTGGACCATAACTTTAATTTTTATATTACACCTACCTTAGTTTATTACATATTTACGTAGCCCTCGCCGAGGCGCTTCTAACGACACCACTCACGTGCGGATAGCTCGAAAAAATGTTGAAATGAAAAACTAGTTTTTGGACCATAACTTTAATTTTTATATTACACCTACCTTAGTTTATTACATATTTACGTAGCCCTCGCCGAGGCGCTTCTAACGACACCACTCACGTGCGGATAGCTCGAAAAAATGTTGAAATGAAAAACTAGTTTTTGGACCATAACTTTAATTTTTATATTACACCTACCTTAGTTTATTACATATTTACGTAGCCCTCGCCGAGGCGCTTCTAACGACACCACTCACGTGCGGATAGCTCGAAAAAATGTTGAAATGAAAAACTAGTTTTTGGACCATAACTTTAATTTTTATATTACACCTACCTTAGTTTATTACATATTTACGTAGCCCTCGCCGAGGCGCTTCTAACGACACCACTCACGTGCGGATAGCTCGAAAAAATGTTGAAATGAAAAACTAGTTTTTGGACCATAACTTTAATTTTTATATTACACCTACCTTAGTTTATTACATATTTACGTAGCCCTCGCCGAGGCGCTTCTAACGACACCACTCACGTGCGGATAGCTCGAAAAAATGTTGAAATGAAAAACTAGTTTTTGGACCATAACTTTAATTTTTATATTACACCTACCTTAGTTTATTACATATTTACGTAGCCCTCGCCGAGGCGCTTCTAACGACACCACTCACGTGCGGATAGCTCGAAAAATGTTGAAATGAAAAACTAGTTTTTGGACCATAACTTTAATTTTTATATTACACCTACCTTAGTTTATTACATATTTACGTAGCCCTCGCCGAGGCGCTTCTAACGACACCACTCACGTGCGGATAGCTCGAAAAAATGTTGAAATGAAAAACTAGTTTTTGGACCATAACTTTAATTTTTATATTACACCTACCTTAGTTTATTACATATTTACGTAGCCCTCGCCGAGGCGCTTCTAACGACACCACTCACGTGCGGATAGCTCGAAAAAATGTTGAAATGAAAAACTAGTTTTTGGACCATAACTTTAATTTTTATATTACACCCTACCTTAGTTTATTACATATTTACGTAGCCCTCGCCGAGGCGCTTCTAACGACACCACTCACGTGCGGATAGCTCGAAAAAATGTTGAAATGAAAAACTAGTTTTTGGACCATAACTTTAATTTTTATATTACACCTACCTTAGTTTATTACATATTTACGTAGCCCTCGCCGAGGCGCTTCTAACGACACCACTCACGTGCGGATAGCTCGAAAAAATGTTGAAATGAAAAACTAGTTTTTGGACCATAACTTTAATTTTTATATTACACCTACCTTAGTTTATTACATATTTACGTAGCCCTCGCCGAGGCGCTTCTAACGACACCACTCACGTGCGGATAGCTCGAAAAAATGTTGAAATGAAAAACTAGTTTTTGGACCATAACTTTAATTTTTATATTACACCTACCTTAGTTTATTACATATTTACGTAGCCCTCGCCGAGGCGCTTCTAACGACACCACTCACGTGTCGATAGCTCGAAAAAATGTTGAAATGAAAAACTAGTTTTTGGACCATAACTTTAATTTTTATATTACACCTACCTTAGTTTATTACATATTTACGTAGCCCTCGCCGAGGCGCTTCTAACGACACCACTCACGTGCGGATAGCTCGAAAAAATGTTGAAATGAAAAACTAGTTTTTGGACCATAACTTTAATTTTTATATTACACCTACCTTAGTTTATTACATATTTACGTAGCCCTCGCCGAGGCGCTTCTAACGACACCACTCACGTGCGGATAGCTCGAAAAAATGTTGAAATGAAAAACTAGTTTTTGGACCATAACTTTAATTTTTATATTACACCTACCTTAGTTTATTACATATTTACGTAGCCCTCGCCGAGGCGCTTCTAACGACACCACTCACGTGCGGATAGCTCGAAAAAATGTTGAAATGAAAAACTAGTTTTTGGACCATAACTTTAATTTTTATATTACACCTACCTTAGTTTATTACATATTTACGTAGCCCTCGCCGAGGCGCTTCTAACGACACCACTCACGTGCGGATAGCTCGAAAAAATGTTGAAATGAAAAACTAGTTTTTGGACCATAACTTTAATTTTTTATATTACACCTACCTTAGTTTATTACATATTTACGTAGCCCTCGCCGAGGCGCTTCTAACGACACCACTCACGTGCGGATAGCTCGAAAAAATGTTGAAATGAAAAACTAGTTTTTGGACCATAACTTTAATTTTTATATTACACCTACCTTAGTTTATTACATATTTACGTAGCCCTCGCCGAGGCGCTTCTAACGACACCACTCACGTGCGGATAGCTCGAAAAAATGTTGAAATGAAAAACTAGTTTTTGGACCATAACTTTAATTTTTATATTACACCTACCTTAGTTTATTACATATTTACGTAGCCCTCGCCGAGGCGCTTCTAACGACACCACTCACGTGCGGATAGCTCGAAAAAATGTTGAAATGAAAAACTAGTTTTTGGACCATAACTTTAATTTTTATATTACACCTACCTTAGTTTATTACATATTTACGTAGCCCTCGCCGAGGCGCTTCTAACGACACCACTCACGTGCGGATAGCTCGAAAAAATGTTGAAATGAAAAACTAGTTTTTGGACCATAACTTTAATTTTTATATTACACCTACCTTAGTTTATTACATATTTACGTAGCCCTCGCCGAGGCGCTTCTAACGACACCACTCACGTGCGGATAGCTCGAAAAAATGTTGAAATGAAAAACTAGTTTTTGGACCATAACTTTAATTTTTATATTACACCTACCTTAGTTTATTACATATTTACGTAGCCCTCGCCGAGGCGCTTCTAACGACACCACTCACGTGCGGATAGCTCGAAAAAATGTTGAAATGAAAAACTAGTTTTTGGACCATAACTTTAATTTTTATATTACACCTACCTTAGTTTATTACATATTTACGTAGCCCTCGCCGAGGCGCTTCTAACGACACCACTCACGTGCGGATAGCTCGAAAAAATGTTGAAATGAAAAACTAGTTTTTGGACCATAACTTTAATTTTTATATTACACCTACCTTAGTTTATTACATATTTACGTAGCCCTCGCCGAGGCGCTTCTAACGACACCACTCACGTGCGGATAGCTCGAAAAAATGTTGAAATGAAAAACTAGTTTTTGGACCATAACTTTAATTTTTATATTACACCTACCTTAGTTTATTACATATTTACGTAGCCCTCGCCGAGGCGCTTCTAACGACACCACTCACGTGCGGATAGCTCGAAAAAATGTTGAAATGAAAAACTAGTTTTTGGACCATAACTTTAATTTTTATATTACACCTACCTTAGTTTATTACATATTTACGTAGCCCTCGCCGAGGCGCTTCTAACGACACCACTCACGTGCGGATAGCTCGAAAAAATGTTGAAATGAAAAACTAGTTTTTGGACCATAACTTTAATTTTTATATTACACCTACCTTAGTTTATTACATATTTACGTAGCCCTCGCCGAGGCGCTTCTAACGACACCACTCACGTGCGGATAGCTCGAAAAAATGTTGAAATGAAAAACTAGTTTTTGGACCATAACTTTAATTTTTATATTACACCTACCTTAGTTTATTACATATTTACGTAGCCCTCGCCGAGGCGCTTCTAACGACACCACTCACGTGCGGATAGCTCGAAAAAATGTTGAAATGAAAAACTAGTTTTTGGACCATAACTTTAATTTTTATATTACACCTACCTTAGTTTATTACATATTTACGTAGCCCTCGCCGAGGCGCTTCTAACGACACCACTCACGTGCGGATAGCTCGAAAAAATGTTGAAATGAAAAACTAGTTTTTGGACCATAACTTTAATTTTTATATTACACCTACCTTAGTTTATTACATATTTACGTAGCCCTCGCCGAGGCGCTTCTAACGACACCACTCACGTGCGGATAGCTCGAAAAAATGTTGAAATGAAAAACTAGTTTTTGGACCATAACTTTAATTTTTATATTACACCTACCTTAGTTTATTACATATTTACGTAGCCCTCGCCGAGGCGCTTCTAACGACACCACTCACGTGCGGATAGCTCGAAAAAATGTTGAAATGAAAAACTAGTTTTTGGACCATAACTTTAATTTTTATATTACACCTACCTTAGTTTATTACATATTTACGTAGCCCTCGCCGAGGCGCTTCTAACGACACCACTCACGTGCGGATAGCTCGAAAAAATGTTGAAATGAAAAACTAGTTTTTGGACCATAACTTTAATTTTTATATTACACCTACCTTAGTTTATTACATATTTACGTAGCCCTCGCCGAGGCGCTTCTAACGACACCACTCACGTGCGGATAGCTCGAAAAAATGTTGAAATGAAAAACTAGTTTTTGGACCATAACTTTAATTTTTATATTACACCTACCTTAGTTTATTACATATTTACGTAGCCCTCGCCGAGGCGCTTCTAACGACACCACTCACGTGTCGATAGCTCGAAAAAATGTTGAAATGAAAAACTAGTTTTTGGACCATAACTTTAATTTTTATATTACACCTACCTTAGTTTATTACATATTTACGTAGCCCTCGCCGAGGCGCTTCTAACGACACCACTCACGTGCGGATAGCTCGAAAAAATGTTGAAATGAAAAACTAGTTTTTGGACCATAACTTTAATTTTTATATTACACCTACCTTAGTTTATTACATATTTACGTAGCCCTCGCCGAGGCGCTTCTAACGACACCACTCACGTGCGGATAGCTCGAAAAAATGTTGAAATGAAAAACTAGTTTTTGGACCATAACTTTAATTTTTATATTACACCTACCTTAGTTTATTACATATTTACGTAGCCCTCGCCGAGGCGCTTCTAACGACACCACTCACGTGCGGATAGCTCGAAAAAATGTTGAAATGAAAAACTAGTTTTTGGACCATAACTTTAATTTTTATATTACACCTACCTTAGTTTATTACATATTTACGTAGCCCTCGCCGAGGCGCTTCTAACGACACCACTCACGTGCGGATAGCTCGAAAAAATGTTGAAATGAAAAACTAGTTTTTGGACCATAACTTTAATTTTTATATTACACCTACCTTAGTTTATTACATATTTACGTAGCCCTCGCCGAGGCGCTTCTAACGACACCACTCACGTGCGGATAGCTCGAAAAAATGTTGAAATGAAAAACTAGTTTTTGGACCATAACTTTAATTTTTATATTACACCTACCTTAGTTTATTACATATTTACGTAGCCCTCGCCGAGGCGCTTCTAACGACACCACTCACGTGCGGATAGCTCGAAAAAATGTTGAAATGAAAAACTAGTTTTTGGACCATAACTTTAATTTTTATATTACACCTACCTTAGTTTATTACATATTTACGTAGCCCTCGCCGAGGCGCTTCTAACGACACCACTCACGTGCGGATAGCTCGAAAAAATGTTGAAATGAAAAACTAGTTTTTGGACCATAACTTTAATTTTTATATTACACCTACCTTAGTTTATTACATATTTACGTAGCCCTCGCCGAGGCGCTTCTAACGACACCACTCACGTGCGGATAGCTCGAAAAAATGTTGAAATGAAAAACTAGTTTTTGGACCATAACTTTAATTTTTATATTACACCTACCTTAGTTTATTACATATTTACGTAGCCCTCGCCGAGGCGCTTCTAACGACACCACTCACGTGCGGATAGCTCGAAAAAATGTTGAAATGAAAAACTAGTTTTTGGACCATAACTTTAATTTTTATATTACACCTACCTTAGTTTATTACATATTTACGTAGCCCTCGCCGAGGCGCTTCTAACGACACCACTCACGTGCGGATAGCTCGAAAAAATGTTGAAATGAAAAACTAGTTTTTGGACCATAACTTTAATTTTTATATTACACCTACCTTAGTTTATTACATATTTACGTAGCCCTCGCCGAGGCGCTTCTAACGACACCACTCACGTGCGGATAGCTCGAAAAAATGTTGAAATTAAAAACTAGTTTTTGGACCATAACTTTAATTTTTTATATTACACCTACCTTAGTTTATTACATATTTACGTAGCCCTCGCCGAGGCGCTTCTAACGACACCACTCACGTGCGGATAGCTCGAAAAAATGTTGAAATGAAAAACTAGTTTTTGGACCATAACTTTAATTTTTATATTACACCTACCTTAGTTTATTACATATTTACGTAGCCCTCGCCGAGGCGCTTCTAACGACACCACTCACGTGCGGATAGCTCGAAAAAATGTTGAAATGAAAAACTAGTTTTTGGACCATAACTTTAATTTTTATATTACACCTACCTTAGTTTATTACATATTTACGTAGCCCTCGCCGAGGCGCTTCTAACGACACCACTCACGTGCGGATAGCTCGAAAAAATGTTGAAATGAAAAACTAGTTTTTGGACCATAACTTTAATTTTTATATTACACCTACCTTAGTTTATTACATATTTACGTAGCCCTCGCCGAGGCGCTTCTAACGACACCACTCACGTGCGGATAGCTCGAAAAAATGTTGAAATGAAAAACTAGTTTTTGGACCATAACTTTAATTTTTATATTACACCTACCTTAGTTTATTACATATTTACGTAGCCCTCGCCGAGGCGCTTCTAACGACACCACTCACGTGTCGATAGCTCGAAAAAATGTTGAAATGAAAAACTAGTTTTTGGACCATAACTTTAATTTTTATATTACACCTACCTTAGTTTATTACATATTTACGTAGCCCTCGCCGAGGCGCTTCTAACGACACCACTCACGTGCGGATAGCTCGAAAAAATGTTGAAATGAAAAACTAGTTTTTGGACCATAACTTTAATTTTTATATTACACCTACCTTAGTTTATTACATATTTACGTAGCCCTCGCCGAGGCGCTTCTAACGACACCACTCACGTGCGGATAGCTCGAAAAAATGTTGAAATGAAAAACTAGTTTTTGGACCATAACTTTAATTTTTATATTACACCTACCTTAGTTTATTACATATTTACGTAGCCCTCGCCGAGGCGCTTCTAACGACACCACTCACGTGCGGATAGCTCGAAAAAATGTTGAAATGAAAAACTAGTTTTTGGACCATAACTTTAATTTTTATATTACACCTACCTTAGTTTATTACATATTTACGTAGCCCTCGCCGAGGCGCTTCTAACGACACCACTCACGTGCGGATAGCTCGAAAAAATGTTGAAATGAAAAACTAGTTTTTGGACCATAACTTTAATTTTTATATTACACCTACCTTAGTTTATTACATATTTACGTAGCCCTCGCCGAGGCGCTTCTAACGACACCACTCACGTGCGGATAGCTCGAAAAAATGTTGAAATGAAAAACTAGTTTTTGGACCATAACTTTAATTTTTATATTACACCTACCTTAGTTTATTACATATTTACGTAGCCCTCGCCGAGGCGCTTCTAACGACACCACTCACGTGCGGATAGCTCGAAAAAATGTTGAAATGAAAAACTAGTTTTTGGACCATAACTTTAATTTTTATATTACACCTACCTTAGTTTATTACATATTTACGTAGCCCTCGCCGAGGCGCTTCTAACGACACCACTCACGTGCGGATAGCTCGAAAAAATGTTGAAATGAAAAACTAGTTTTTGGACCATAACTTTAATTTTTATATTACACCTACCTTAGTTTATTACATATTTACGTAGCCCTCGCCGAGGCGCTTCTAACGACACCACTCACGTGCGGATAGCTCGAAAAAATGTTGAAATGAAAAACTAGTTTTTGGACCATAACTTTAATTTTTATATTACACCTACCTTAGTTTATTACATATTTACGTAGCCCTCGCCGAGGCGCTTCTAACGACACCACTCACGTGCGGATAGCTCGAAAAAATGTTGAAATGAAAAACTAGTTTTTGGACCATAACTTTAATTTTTATATTACACCTACCTTAGTTTATTACATATTTACGTAGCCCTCGCCGAGGCGCTTCTAACGACACCACTCACGTGCGGATAGCTCGAAAAAATGTTGAAATGAAAAACTAGTTTTTGGACCATAACTTTAATTTTTATATTACACCTACCTTAGTTTATTACATATTTACGTAGCCCTCGCCGAGGCGCTTCTAACGACACCACTCACGTGCGGATAGCTCGAAAAAATGTTGAAATGAAAAACTAGTTTTTGGACCATAACTTTAATTTTTATATTACACCTACCTTAGTTTATTACATATTTACGTAGCCCTCGCCGAGGCGCTTCTAACGACACCACTCACGTGCGGATAGCTCGAAAAAATGTTGAAATGAAAAACTAGTTTTTGGACCATAACTTTAATTTTTATATTACACCTACCTTAGTTTATTACATATTTACGTAGCCCTCGCCGAGGCGCTTCTAACGACACCACTCACGTGCGGATAGCTCGAAAAAATGTTGAAATGAAAAACTAGTTTTTGGACCATAACTTTAATTTTTATATTACACCTACCTTAGTTTATTACATATTTACGTAGCCCTCGCCGAGGCGCTTCTAACGACACCACTCACGTGTCGATAGCTCGAAAAAATGTTGAAATGAAAAACTAGTTTTTGGACCATAACTTTAATTTTTATATTACACCTACCTTAGTTTATTACATATTTACGTAGCCCTCGCCGAGGCGCTTCTAACGACACCACTCACGTGCGGATAGCTCGAAAAAATGTTGAAATGAAAAACTAGTTTTTGGACCATAACTTTAATTTTTATATTACACCTACCTTAGTTTATTACATATTTACGTAGCCCTCGCCGAGGCGCTTCTAACGACACCACTCACGTGCGGATAGCTCGAAAAAATGTTGAAATGAAAAACTAGTTTTTGGACCATAACTTTAATTTTTATATTACACCTACCTTAGTTTATTACATATTTACGTAGCCCTCGCCGAGGCGCTTCTAACGACACCACTCACGTGCGGATAGCTCGAAAAAATGTTGAAATGAAAAACTAGTTTTTGGACCATAACTTTAATTTTTATATTACACCTACCTTAGTTTATTACATATTTACGTAGCCCTCGCCGAGGCGCTTCTAACGACACCACTCACGTGCGGATAGCTCGAAAAAATGTTGAAATGAAAAACTAGTTTTTGGACCATAACTTTAATTTTTATATTACACCTACCTTAGTTTATTACATATTTACGTAGCCCTCGCCGAGGCGCTTCTAACGACACCACTCACGTGCGGATAGCTCGAAAAAATGTTGAAATGAAAAACTAGTTTTTGGACCATAACTTTAATTTTTATATTACACCTACCTTAGTTTATTACATATTTACGTAGCCCTCGCCGAGGCGCTTCTAACGACACCACTCACGTGCGGATAGCTCGAAAAAATGTTGAAATGAAAAACTAGTTTTTGGACCATAACTTTAATTTTTATATTACACCTACCTTAGTTTATTACATATTTACGTAGCCCTCGCCGAGGCGCTTCTAACGACACCACTCACGTGCGGATAGCTCGAAAAAATGTTGAAATGAAAAACTAGTTTTTGGACCATAACTTTAATTTTTATATTACACCTACCTTAGTTTATTACATATTTACGTAGCCCTCGCCGAGGCGCTTCTAACGACACCACTCACGTGCGGATAGCTCGAAAAAATGTTGAAATGAAAAACTAGTTTTTGGACCATAACTTTAATTTTTATATTACACCTACCTTAGTTTATTACATATTTACGTAGCCCTCGCCGAGGCGCTTCTAACGACACCACTCACGTGCGGATAGCTCGAAAAAATGTTGAAATGAAAAACTAGTTTTTGGACCATAACTTTAATTTTTATATTACACCTACCTTAGTTTATTACATATTTACGTAGCCCTCGCCGAGGCGCTTCTAACGACACCACTCACGTGCGGATAGCTCGAAAAAATGTTGAAATGAAAAACTAGTTTTTGGACCATAACTTTAATTTTTATATTACACCTACCTTAGTTTATTACATATTTACGTAGCCCTCGCCGAGGCGCTTCTAACGACACCACTCACGTGCGGATAGCTCGAAAAAATGTTGAAATGAAAAACTAGTTTTTGGACCATAACTTTAATTTTTATATTACACCTACCTTAGTTTATTACATATTTACGTAGCCCTCGCCGAGGCGCTTCTAACGACACCACTCACGTGCGGATAGCTCGAAAAAATGTTGAAATGAAAAACTAGTTTTTGGACCATAACTTTAATTTTTATATTACACCTACCTTAGTTTATTACATATTTACGTAGCCCTCGCCGAGGCGCTTCTAACGACACCACTCACGTGCGGATAGCTCGAAAAAATGTTGAAATGAAAAACTAGTTTTTGGACCATAACTTTAATTTTTATATTACACCTACCTTAGTTTATTACATATTTACGTAGCCCTCGCCGAGGCGCTTCTAACGACACCACTCACGTGCGGATAGCTCGAAAAAATGAAGAAATGAAAAACTAGTTTTTGGACCATAACTTTAATTTTTATATTACACCTACCTTAGTTTATTACATATTTACGTAGCCCTCGCCGAGGCGCTTCTAACGACACCACTCACGTGTCGATAGCTCGAAAAAATGTTGAAATGAAAAACTAGTTTTTGGACCATAACTTTAATTTTTATATTACACCTACCTTAGTTTATTACATATTTACGTAGCCCTCGCCGAGGCGCTTCTAACGACACCACTCACGTGCGGATAGCTCGAAAAAATGTTGAAATGAAAAACTAGTTTTTGGACCATAACTTTAATTTTTATATTACACCTACCTTAGTTTATTACATATTTACGTAGCCCTCGCCGAGGCGCTTCTAACGACACCACTCACGTGCGGATAGCTCGAAAAAATGTTGAAATGAAAAACTAGTTTTTGGACCATAACTTTAATTTTTATATTACACCTACCTTAGTTTATTACATATTTACGTAGCCCTCGCCGAGGCGCTTCTAACGACACCACTCACGTGCGGATAGCTCGAAAAAATGTTGAAATGAAAAACTAGTTTTTGGACCATAACAGTAGTATATTATTGGGCATTCTATACCACTTTCTGTCGCTCGCCAGTCAAGCTCGGCTACACGCCGAGCGCTCGCTACAGAAAGTGGTATTGAATGCCCAATATCCGATAATCGACTCGATCCGTTTAGTCGAGTATTCTCACAGGCTTACCATGTATAATTTGTGATTCGATTGATCAAAAAAGTTTATAAGTGAATGCTATGAACGTATTTTATCATTCTTAGACATGAAGTTTATTAAACAACCCCAATCATTGAATGTAAACACTATCTGTGATGATATTCCCAAGACTCATGCTCGTCATAGTGAATTATTACCTAACATAGTACGTTGTATAATTTGTGGTCCGTCAAATTGTGGAAAAACAAATTTGCTCATTGGTCTTCTTATACATGAAAACGGTTTAAAATTTCAAAATGTTTACGTTTATTCAAAAACTTTGCACCAACTTAAGTATAGATTTCTGGAAAGTGTTTTACAACGAGTTCCAGGTATTTCTTTTAAGAAATATCATGGAAATGAAGACGTTTTAAGTGTTCAGGATGCTAAACCCAACTCTGTCATAATATTTGATGACGTTGCATGTGAAAATCAAAGTAACATGCGAGATTACTTTGCAATGGGTCGACACAAAAATATCGATTGTTTTTATCTCAATCAAACGTATAGTAAAGTGCCAAAACAGTTAGTAAGAGACAACGCTAACCTTATCGTACTATTTAAGCAGGATGATATTAATCTGAAGCATATTTATGAAGAACATGTTAATACAGATATGACTTGGGCTCAGTTTCGTGAAATGTGTTCTAAAATTTGGAGTGAACCTTACAACTTTCTGGTAATAAATAAAGATTGCTCTAAAAATAATGGATGTTACAGGAATAAATTTGACACATTTGTCGTGTTTGAATAAGAAAATGATATATATTTAAGACCGCTGACATCGTTACCTTATTACTCTTTTAACAACTCTTATGCGATAACTATACATTTATCGACTATGGAAAAATCATTGAAAAGACAAATCGTAGATGCTTCAGCGGCTGTAAAGAAAAAAGTACGCGCCATGAGAGAACTTGAGATTGGGAATAAGGAAGCATTAGAAACGGTTTTTAAACCTATAACCGAATCACTTAATTTACTAACCAACACCAATAATGGAACTACTTCTGATGAAAATGAAAAAATCCTGGAAAGCAATCAAACATTATACAAGGAAGGTCCTACTAGCAAAGAGTACGTGGAAAGCAGTGATGAAAATGAAATCGACAGTGAGTCTTCATTTCAATCGTTGGGTGATAAGAACGAAGAATGCGATACATCATCTTGGTCTCTATCTCCTGAAGCACTACATGATATACCATTTGGTGTTCGGATAGAGCGTGGAAAACTTATGTTAGGTTCAGCTAGCATTACGATTGGTGATGATTTTATTACAGTAACGGGTCGCAAATATCGAAATACACCGGGTTTGAAACAGTTGTTGCTAAAAAAAGATGTAGACTTAAGTTTAGTGACAGATAATGATATGCAACATTATAAGTCAATGCTGATCGATACAAATGCACACCGTCGAGATTTTGAACCAAGCAAACCCATCAAAAGTAGCAAAGGGCATAAATATTTGCAAGTCATTAAACCTCTTTTTAAATTACAAAGTACAAATCAGACCTACAATCAACCAAAGGGGAATGGACTACCGTTGAAAAAAGTGTGGAGAAAAAACGTAGATTATGTCTATTGGGATAATCCAAATGAACTAGTGGATAGATTAAAACTATTGATTGCTTCACGAGACGCTGGCAACACTGGGCTGGACAATGAAATAATATCCATCGTCGAAGAGTTACGTGAAAGTAAAGTTATTAATTAATAAATATCTTTTATTCTCTGCATATGTTTCATTTTACTGTTAACCCTTCAATACAAAGCACATTCAACATGAATATAGACAAATTTGGACATTATATTCATAAAAGAATGCGATTGTCAGAATTATTCGAGAGTAATGATAATGCATTAACGAAAACAGAAAATGGTGAATTTGATTTAAAAGCTACTACGTTGAGAGGTATCAGAACTCCCGTAGAACCAGATGATGCTGTAAATAAGGATTATGTAGATCAATTTATGACAAACATAACGAAAGATTTATATAAATCCATGCTGTTAATGCGATCTCAAATTATGAATGATGTACAAAATACTTTAAAAGCAAAGATATCTGAAGTTTCCATTCATTTAGAAGATAAGTTTTACACAAAAACAGTTGTAGATAACTTATTAGCATCTAAAAAGCCTTCATAATGTCCAAACAACAAATTGTAAATGAAATTCACAAAGCGGCAAGAAAAAATTTTGATCGTCGTTCTGTAATTTTGAAAGGGATTGATGATTTGTGGCAAGCTGATCTGATGGACATGCAAAATTTAAGAAAATACAACAATGGTTACAATTATATTTTATTGGTGATAGATTGTTTCTCAAAATACGCCTGGGCAGAACCGCTAAAATCGAAAAATAAAATTGATGTTACTAATGCATTTGGGAACATACTCAGTAAAAGTCAACGCAAACCGGTTAATTTACAAACAGATTCAGGAACAGAGTTTTATAATACTTCATTCCAGACGCTCATGAGAAGGTTTAATATTAACCATTACTCAACCTTTTCTACAAAGAAGGCTTCAATTGTTGAGCGATTGATAAAAACTATTAAAAATAAATTATATAAGTGTTTTAGTATGAATGGAAACTACAAGTGGTATGAAACGGTGTTACAAGATACATTGAAAATGTATAACAACACAAAGCATCGTACTATTCAATGTAAACCTGTTGAAGTAAATAAATGCAATGAGTTAAACATAAAAGAAAATATAAAAAAAACACATAAGCAAGTTTCTTTTCGTTGCGTACCTAAGTTCAAAGTTGGTGACAGTGTTCGCATTAGTAAATACAAGCATGTTTTTAAAAAGGGCTACACTCCTAATTGGTCAACTGAAATATTTACCATAAAAAAAGTAAACAATACCATTCCAAAAACGTATCATATAGAGGACCAACGCAAACAAGCTATTTTGGGAACCTTTTATGAACCGGAACTTCAAAAAACATATTTCCCAAACGTTTATTTGATAGAAAAAGTTTTAAAAAGAAAAGGAAATAAATTGTTTGTGAAATGGTTAGGTTTAAGTAACGCAGAAAATAGTTGGATCAACAGAGCTGCGATAGTGAATTGATAAAAGTAGATATCATATTATTTATATAAACATTATTATTTCTTACATGTATTTCATTTTACTTTGAACAATGCAAGGTGGTGGACTAGTCAATAGTGTGATTAATAATTTACCCTTTGAACTTCATTTGCCTGGTTACAATTATTGCGGACCGGGTACTAAACTACAAAAACGGTTACTACGTGGAGATCGGGGCGTAAACAAGTTAGACGAAGCTTGTATGCATCACGATATTGCATATCAGAACCATACAGATTTACCTAATCGTCACAAAGCCGATTTACAACTGTTAAACATGGCTAAACAAAGACTTAGATCCAAGGACGCAGGAAAAGGGGAAAAACTAAGTTCGTGGCTGGTGAGCAAAGTCATGAAAGCCAAAATAAAGTCTGGTGCAGGGATTAAAACGTTTAACAGTTTTGTATCGAAAATAAGATCAAAAATTAGGAAACTCAAACACATGGACAGTAAGGCTCTTATAAACGCCGCTTACTTGGCTGCTAGAAAGATATTTCCTTGCGTACAGAAAGTACGAGTTCCTCGTGTCATACCCATACCGAAGACTGGTGGAGTTCTGCCTTTGATCCCAATTTTCGCTGGTTTATCGGCATTAGGATCTTTAGCGGGTGGTGCTGCGGGTATCGCAAAAACAGTTAACGACTATAAAACAGCTCAAAAAAAATTACAAGAAACTGAACGGCACAATAAAACTATGGAAGCATTAGCTATAGGAAAGGGGTTGTACATTAAACCGCATAAAAATGGTAAAGGTTTGTTTATAAATTCGTCAAAAAACTGATAAGTAAGCTACCTAATCGTCCATTAACTGATGTTGACATCAAAAAGCACGCTCGCGACTTGCCATACTTTCGAGGAGTTTACATGAAAGATCGGTTACCGAGAAAACCAAAACAGATTGAATGTGCTATCGTGAATTTGGACAATTCAAAAAATGAAGGAACTCATTGGGTGGCTTATATTAAATTTAATAATTATTGTGAATATTTTGACAGCTTCGGTGATTTGAAACCGCCTCTCGAATTGATACGATACTTAAAAAACTGTAATATTTTTTACAACTATACAAGGTACCAAAAATTCAATACTGTGAATTGTGGACACTTATGCTTAGAATATCTAAGGAATTTTTGGAAAAATAAAAATGTATAAATTAATATGTTGTTCTTTCATTTTTATCATTCTCAAGATGTCCCTCACTTTGTCAATAACTGGAAAGTCATCAGATTTGTCTACTTACTATCCTAACACATTACAATTAAACGGTCAGTACGAGTGCGCATTATTGCATTTCTCCACGTTTAATTCTATTCCAAATATTGATAAAAAGAACAATAAGTTCTACTATGGATCGGAGGAAGTAATTGAAATACCCGAAGGAACTTATGAACTTCAAGATATCAGCGATTATATAAAGTCTAAAATACAAAACGCTTCGATAAAACTACTGTGCAATAACAATACTCTAAAAACTACAATACTCTGTTCTAAAAATATAAACTTCGATAAGGAAGACACTTTTCGAAACCTATTAGGATATGATAAGCAGATCTTAAAAGCTAATAAATTGCATGTCTCACAGTTTCCAGTTAACATTTTGCCAACGACCGTGATCAGGATTGAATGTGATATTGTCAGTGGTTCGTACGTAAACGGAGAGCCCAGTCACATTATCCACGAATTTGCACTCAACGTGCCACCAGGATATAGAATCATAGAAATTCCTAAAAACGCAATATACTTTCCGATTAATCAAAACAACATAAGCTGCATACATATACGGTTATTGGACATAAACAATCAACTGATAAATTTACGCGGTGAAGAAGTACAGCTTTATTTACATCTAAGAAGAAAAAATGATTGACTATAATAAATATACGCATCAACCAAAAAAAACCATCAGTTTATATAAAGCTCCCAGTCATATAAGAACTAGCTCGAAGAAAAGAATAAAATTAACGAAAGAAAATAAAGCATTTCTTAAAGCTATCGGTCTCCTAAAATGAATATCTTAGATGTTTTATCCGCACCAACCTACGACAATACTGTTGAAGGCATCGAATACCATTCATATAAACCGTACGTGACCAGTTTTAACAGGAATGACGAGATACGCATACCTATCAACCAACAGGACTTGTATGTACTACCGTCAGCAAGCACCTTGTATTTGGAAGGAACCATAGTTGTTAAGAAAAAGGATGCAAAAGAAACTGCGAGCAGTGTTCATTTTACCAATAATGCTCTACTCTATCTATTCCAAGATATAAGGTACGAGCTAAATGGAGTCGAAATTGATAAAATAAAAAATGCTGGTGTAACTACCACGATGAAGTCATTAATTTCAATGAATGAGACCGAATCAAAAATATCTAATTCTTGGGGCTGGAATATCGAAGGCATTAAAAATATAAACGGTGGTAAATTTTCTGTATCCATACCACTTTGCAACATACTCGGTTTTGCAGAGGATTTTAAAAAGATTGTAATAAATAGTAGGCACGAGTTGATATTGTTACGTAGCAATACAAACTTGAACGCTGTGAAATTAAATACTGGTGAAATTTTAGAAGACGTTATTATAAATAAAATCATATGGCGCGTACCGCACGTTAAAGTATCTGATAAGGAAAAACTAAGTTTAATTAAATTGTTAGAAAAAGATCGTCCACTGCAGATGGTATTCCGAAATTGGGATCTTTACGAGTATCCTGCGTTACCTAGGACTACTAAACATACCTGGTCTATCAAAACATCATCGCAAATAGAAAAACCCAGATATATTATTATCGGTTTACAAACAAACAGAAAAAATAGTGCCAGTTCTGACATGTCTCAGTTTGATCACTGTCATATACGAGATGTTAAAGTATACCTCAATTCAACATACTTTCCATACGAAAATTTAAACGTTAATTTTGCAAACAACAACACAGCTTTATTATATGAACAGTATACTCGATTTCAACAGTCGTACTACGGACGTCGCGCGGAACCCTTATTAAGTGAAAAACAATTCAAAGACTTAGCGCCACTATTCGTTATCGATTGCTCCAGACAAGCTGATAATCTAAAAGGAGGACCTGTTGTGGACGTTAGAGTGGAAATCGAAAGCGATTCAGACATACCTGATCAAACATCGGCATATTGTCTTATATTAAACGACTGCATAATTGAGTACAAACCGCTTAGCAGCACTGTTAAGAAAATATCATGAAATCGGATACTCTCATATTGGATGTACAAGGATTCAAGGATCTTTACAACAATTTTATAATAAAAGAATTGGCATTTGCGACTCAAAACTATACGCAATCGTTTTTAATAAAACCTCCATACTTATTTAGACATCTAACAAGCGAAGAAAAGATTCAAGTTAAATGGATAGAAAAAAACCGAGGCATTTATTGGAGTGAAGGACACATCGACTACAGAGAATTCCATCGTATAATCGTACCATATTTAAAAGATAAAAATATTATAGTTAAAGGTTCTGAGAAGGTAAAATGGGTTAAGGATCTATGTACGAATTGTAATGTATCGGAACTTGATGAGAAATTGTGTCCTAATTTATCCAAGTTGCACAAAAAATACTCCTGCGATGGAAAAGTTAACTTGTGTTGTAATAAACATTCCAAACAGTGTGCTCTTAAAAACGTATTATGTATAAAAAAGTATTTAGAGGAATAACTAAAGGTGTATCTGTTTATTAGTTTTAAGATATAAAAATAAAACATTTTTAAATGACAATAATGCGTTTATTTTATAATAACCCTATACTATTTACAGTTATGTTTATTCCTATTCTAAATATAAAAACACAAAACTATATACTATTCTACCACATAAGTAAATGGTTTTGTAAATAAAAACATTTATTTTTTTTAAATATATTTTATTTCCTATGAATACCCGACACATTGCCACAAAACATTACCGAACACATTACCAAAAAATATTATTACCAAATAAACAATAAAAATAAAAATCTATTGTATTAATCAAAAGTTTAATAATCACTATCTATTAATGATTTTGAAATTTTCTTAACTAAAGATTCAGTTTCGTCCATGATACTATCAATAGCGTCTTTAACTATATATTGTGCATTGATTATTACATTTTCACAATCACCATCACTATCACTTGTTTGAGAATTGTTATTACATAGATCTACCACGGAAACTTTTATCAACTTAATACCCCGTCGCTGCAATCGACTCATAACAAATGATTTTGTAGGCATTTGTTTTTTCGTTTTTTCTTTACACCGTTGCTTGGATTTCTTATCTTTTATGGCTGGTCTGGTCTCCGGTTCCTCTGGCATCATCTCAGTATAAACTTCGTAGGGATCCTGAGCATACTGACTAAACACAATTTCCGATTCAGAAATCTGTAACAAAATATAGACACATTATAATAATAAGAATACTCTATCATAAAACCTTAAAGATATTAACTGCAATTTAACGATGAGTCTAAGGTTTGATTTCCGTTTGTGAAAAGTGGCTAGGTAAAGGTAAAATGTGAACAAATTATAATTATAGTAATATAGTTAAACAAACACTCGCAAAAAAAAAAAAAAAAACACGAAAAAATACGATGTAATTGTTGAATACTTACCGATGACATGTTTTGATACACTCTGCAATTGTACAAGTTGTCCACCTGAGTAATATTTCGTAAATGACGAAAATGTAATTAAAGGCTACTGTGAAATTGCAAAACAGAAAACTGATGGCTAAGCAATTATGTCGCCAAGCTAAAGGTAACAAACAACAATATAATATTGACTCTACTAAAAATCAACCTTATTTTTTTTTCACACAAGATACATTTTTATTCGATTACTATTCATCAGTGCATGATTAAACTTGAATCAGTATAGTATTTAAATAAATAAGAAAAGATTATTTTCGTAAAAAAATCATAAATAAAACAAGCAGTAGGTACATAACATTTATTTATCTTTATTCTACACATTTAAATGAAAAATTAAATACCATTTTTATTTTTTAATAACATAATAAATTGGATCAACGATCATAACCTTGAAATAAATTTTACAAAAACCAAATTAATAACATTCCATCCACGTCAAAAAAAAAATCAGATAAATATAAATTTTACAATTAATCAAATTAAATTAGAAACAGTTAACGAATTTTTAATTAATAAAAGCTATTACACACTAGACGAATATTTCAATGATACAATTTAACTGACTAATTTTACTGTACATACACTATTATTTACACTAGTATAATAAATTCTTTAAATATTATATACGACATTACAAATTAAATATAATCAAAAGTAATAATAAATCATTAATTACAATAAAAAGCAATTACATAAATTATAATAACATAACTATAATCTACCTAATTTCCAATTTACTATAATTTTACAAAAATAAAAAGCATAAAAAATGAATCCTTTAAAATATATACTGCAGTATAATAATAATATAAATAGGTTGAATTAATCAATTATATAATAAAATATATTAAATAATTAAGTTCTACACAAACAAATGATATTATTATAACAGAATAACAATCTATGTACCTAATCTAATTTAATTTTTAGTATCATTTACATAAGAAAATTGATAAAGGCGCTCTTCCTCTCTCCTACCTATTGTCTAATTTTGCTGTGCCCGACAGGGTACCCATAATTGTTTCTATAATTTTATTTTACCACCTGAATGTACATTATGGATTGCAATAAATCATTTGAATTTGAACATAATATGCGTAATTTAAATGTAAACTTTGTAGCTACTTAAAACTATAGCTTAAAACTACGACAGTAAGAGTCAACTTAAATATTTAATCATCCTTTAAAATAGACTTGTGACCCCAGGCTCGTGTTGATATTTGATCTACAGATATTGAACGCTTATCATCGTTGCTGGACAATGCAATTTTATTAACTGTTCGGGTAAATATTTGGTGTTTAATAGATTTAAACATAACATTCTTTCTGCGGATAACTCCTCTATTAAATAAAATATTTTCATAGTCTGATACATTTAATGTCTTTACTACACATGATTTTACACCCTTGGCTTTTTTTATAATTTTACTAGAAGCTTTTATAGAGTAAAGTTTTGACCTCAAACCAACAAAATCTGTTATACATTGTCCACTCATTTCGTCCTTAAACAGACCCGGAACTTTTTTGTTGATTGTAGGTATTTCAAAATTATTTTGTTCATCATAGTTACTAGTATCAAAATATTGTAAAAAATTATACTTCAAGTCATGATAAAAATCGTTAGTATGTATTTTATAAACAAAAGAATCGGTATCAGTATAACATAGCCGTACTCGGTCTTTATAAAAAGGTTTTATTATATTATAATGAAAATCATACATGTGTGATTTAGAAAGTTCTAATACAGAGAATCCAATATAAATAGGCTTATCTAAAATAATTTGATCCGGTTTCATTTGTATTGCAACTAAATTCTCAGATAAAATAGATGCACTATGGAAATATGGATTGGCCACAAGTCTCTCGGCGGATATAAATTTTTTGGTTCGATTAGATTTGTCACTCCATTGATTAACTAAGTGAACAGTAACCCTTTTTTCGGTATTTTCTAATGTCTTTCCAAAAACACTATTGTTTAACAACTTAAAGAAGTCTTGTTCAAAGGAACTTTTTGCGCTTTGTCTTAATTGGGTGTTTAATTCTATGTACTGCTTTAAATATGGACTCTGTCTAAAAGTAATTACTCTATGAACTTTACGCAATATTAAGCCGTGCTCCAAACATTTTTTTAAATGAACGTAATGTATTACATATTTATACTTATTATACAAGTTTGCGATAAGTTTCTTTGTTTTACCTCCCGGAGGAACACATTTTTCTGGACAAAATGGTAAATCATTATGATGGTTGTGTAAATATTCGGGATACAAAAGATCGACTTCTAATATAAAGCCCCACTCAGCGTTATTTTCAATATTTTCAACATTCAAGTTAAAGATTTCATCCTCACTTAGAAATCTAAAATTCGAATATGGTAAGTACTGACACATGCTAAAGCCATAAAGATTATTGCAGTCAAGATAAACTATGAAACACTGAGGCTGTGAGGTATTATATTCCGTCATATATTTATGATTAGCTTTTGCATAACGATGGGAACACATACATAAGCCCCCTCGTATACCACTTTGTATCATTCTAACAATAGCTAGATCTGAAATTAGTTCCAATTGAACGCCTGTTTTTAGCAACATTGCATCAAAGGATAAACTAGGAGCAGTTATATAAAATGCTGGATCTAGGTTATAATATTGTTTACATGTTTTTCGAAAATTTTGAAATATATCCGTCAACAAAAGCACGTCTGTCTTTAAGTATAGATCCGTATATTGACCTAAATTATTAATTTTGAATTCATTCCAAACTGTTTGTGCATGACTATAATCTTTATCACTGATATCTTCGTTGGTTAAAGAATTATGAAAACAATACTTCTGCGGTAATGTATTTTCTTCATAACATTTCCAATCTGTCATATAATCATACGGATATATACCTTTTCGCGTGAGTAATCTAAACTGTTTTTTATCAGAAAAATGAGATCGAAGATTAACAAAATCTTCTTCCTGCAATGTAGCGGCAAGTTTATCTAAACTGGTACCTAGAAAATTATATGAGTCTAAAAACCTTATTTGAATATATTCGTTATCGGCAATGGGTATAAATTTTGTGAATGTTATATATTTTTCCTTGGTTTTAGGTATTATTTTAATGTGTCCGGGGATTTCACCCAACTTTTTTATAAATAAATGACAATCATATCCAGATAAATTATGAAAAAATATTGGTACATATTTTGGTAGTTTATGTTGCAAATTACAATGACGATGTGCTGCGCCACGGTACTGACCCGTCAGATGACAATGATCCCTCACTCTATCAGACAACAATAAGTTTTCACAAATGTGACATTTATAAGCGCGTTTAAAATCCAGAGCATCCTTTTCTGTAAATATCATAGGTTTACTTTTGGACAGAACCCTATGTATTGCTTTAACATCTTCGGTTAAAAAATATACAAATTTTGAAACACAATCTTTCCCACGATAACTTCTATAACCTTCAACAGTACTGTTAAATGATGACACTATATTATAAGCAAATGCGGCCGGCACGTGGCGTTGTGAGTATGACGTGTTGGCGGTTTCAAATTCATCGCCGGATATCGGTTCAAGCAATGTTTCGAAATCTGCATATATGACAAATGGAATATTTTGTTTTCTATCAAAATTTTTAAACTTTAAATAAGACCCTTGATCTGGCAAAACTGTAACAATTCCTCCACACATGTGGGTATCGATTTGATTTTGTGTAGGAAAAAACAGTAAACATGTTTCGCAAAAATATAATTTACTATGATGTTTAGTTATCTGATTTCTAACCAGTCGAGGTAAATCTTTGATAAGACAATAATGAGAATAATTATTATTTTCTAAAAACAATAAATGAATGCTCTTTGATTTATTATTCTTTGTTTTGTACAAAGGGCCGATGATTGTTTTATCATTTTTCAAACCATACACGAAAATATTCAAAAAAGGATTATTTTTCTCAAAAATAGCAATGTCCGAAAATGAGATAGGGAATTTCAAACCATGAACATTTAAAACATTTTGAAAATGAGGATAAGAAGAAACTCTGTCAGGATGGTGAGTAGTAGGATGCAATGCCGCTACAATACACCACAAAAAGCAATACTCATCTTGATTTCGAATATTCAAACAAGCTTTTTTATTTTTTATATATTTTGGTAAAGTGAAAAATTTAGATCCGCCAAGAGGTTGATATTTATTTATATTAATTTCTAAATGTGAATTACATAAAAATGTCCAACCACTATCTCTCTCCTGAAACTCTTCAACTTTTTTCAACAAGGTTACTATTGATGTTGTGTAAATTGAATTAAAATCATAATTAGAATAAACGATTTGGTTTTTTGTAGCAAATGATTTAATTTCTTGTTGGTCATTTTTACACAATAGAAAAAAAGAAAATAGTTCAAAATTAATCTTAATAGCTATATGTTTCTGTAGTGCTCGATCTATTAGATTTTTAACTTGTTCACTTAAATTATTCAGAAACAATTCAGGAAAATTATTAATTTGTTCGTTAATTGCCATGATTTTGTAACTTATTATTCGTTCTTTAAACGAAGTATTAATAATTGCAACATTATCATCTAAGAGGGTCGTACTATTGCTTTTATGCACATTGCTACGTAAGTGACTAGTCCATTGTTTATTATTTACAAATACTTTGCAAACCGAACAGTTAGGCATTGTTACTTAGTGAGTAAATACTTTCAAAATAATTAGTAAATTATTACTAATTAAACTACTTACAACTATCTTCACGATATTATATAGTAGGTATAGTTATGTCTCACGTTCTAATTGCTGAGATTTTATTTGTTTGAATTATCTGGAAAACAGACGAAATACATATATTATTTATGTAAGTACTTATAGGGCAAATCAAAATAAAGTTGAATAGAGAATAGATTTAAAAGAATACCTGCTTAAGTCGTTGTCCGTCGTAGCAATTTTAGGTGTTTTTATTTTTCAATATGAGTATGATGTATCCGAAGGTAATAGACGAATCCCACGAAACCCGAAGAAGGAACTATCTTTGTCTTGAGAAGTGATGATGTCTATGTATATGAACAAGTGATTTCTTAAAATAACTAAAAATAAAAGAAAAACAAATTAAAGTAGATTTGTAGATCAATATCAATTGAAAATAATAAAAAATAATGTGAGATTTATAATTACCTGTAAAACACGCAATGTAGTTAGTTCAGCCAGGTACAGATTACGTACAAATGTCTTGAGACACCAAAAATCATTAAAATGTTTTTCGATAAAGGTGTCCAGTCTCGTTGATAGATTTTTATGACTTAAAATTTTGTATTTTCAATAATACTTATAAAATATAGAAATAACAAGATTTTTACTTCATTATGTGTAATAGGAGTGCACCTAATGAAGTAAACATCCTGTTATTGAATATATTTTACTCTTATTACGATACTTTTGCAATAAATTGTATCTATTGGGTTATTCCGCACTCGAACCAAGAAGTTTCGGTCTCAATAATATTTTTTATTTTATTCCTGTTTGTCCGATATTTTTATTTAATTATGATCTCCTAGTGCTGTTTAACAATTATGTTTACATATTACTTAGTTTGCGCTAGTAACTATTAGGTACTCTAAAAGTCCTATACCAGTACTTTATCCATAAAATAATTCATAACAAAAAATTTTAAATGTTAAAGATTACCTTCCTACTGAATATTCTTTAGACAGTAAAACAATTTTATTCGAAACAGAAAATTTAGTTTAAATGGTCCAAATCGGATTTTGTTATAATGTAGGACCGAAAAGATGTTCTCATTGCAGAATAAACCAATAAATTTTATATACGTAAGCTGTGTCAAACTTAATATTTGCAACAGTTAGCTATTTTATGTAAGGTTGTCGCGCATCCACTCCAACACCATGCAAATATTAGCGATGTTTATTAATTACTTGATATTTTCATGTCAGCCCTGAGTCATTTAGCTGCATCAACATTTATTGGTAATTCAATAATGCTTTACTTTATTTTTTTGAACGGATATAACCAGTCTAAGTAAAAAAGTGTGTTTCATGCAAAGCGTTCGATGTGATGTAGTCATATTTAACATAGTGAATTATATTTACAATTTGAACTTATAAGCCACACATTTTTAAAAGTACTCATTACATGTTGTTTAAAGTCTACAAGTGCTTTACGGTTATTAGTTAGTAAACTCGTACATCACGGGAGATAACAATACCAGTACCGACGGTGAACCGCTGCCATCTCTACTATTCTCTACCTGCTGCCCTGTGCCTGTTATCACCAACGGATCAAACCGATTGGGTACCTAGGTAGCTGCTGCTTGGAAAATGTAAGTATTAAACCCTATCCATAGTTTTTGCTCACGTCATTGTAGATTTTAACTAAAAATTGTTTATCTTTGAACTAATTTCTTTTGTTGGTTATATAGTTAAGGCATCAAAGCGTAACAAACAAATAAACTCAAACTATTCGCATTTATTATATTGGTATTATCTACGCATTAAAGTTTAAACTCCTTCTCTCCAGCGACTTTTAATACTTATAATTATTTTTTTCCATGTCTGTTATTCCAGGTCCGACTCCGAATTTGATGCATATCAAAGCTCTGAAATGGCTCCGATCGCTGAAACGAAGAAATCAAGCTGCAAGCCTTCTGAAAAAGGCAACAGAAAACGCAAGTCACCAATGACGAATCCAACTCTATCCAGGTAAACAAAATCTTTAATTATTTATTTCCCCTACCTCACTTAGTTACTTTTTATCGACGTTTTCGATGAATGTACCTTAGGTTCAATAGCTACAACTAGTTATTATTTATATTTTAATATAAAAAAAGACTATTGGGTACTCTTTTTCACCATCACTTAATTTATACATTTGAGTATTTTATACTTAGTAGGTATCAGGTTATTTTTCAGTGTGTACCTAACTGTAAATAAATGAAGAAGTTTATTAACGGTGAACTTATAGCTAACTTTATTATTTTTTTGTTTTTGTTGCAGGAAAAAGACTAACACTTATAGCGATATATTTGGTATCAGTAACTCGGACTGCGGAGCTGAAGGTTCGTCGAACAACCAAACGCGCGTTTCTTCTTTTTTTATGAACCGAGTAGCCAACGGATATGAACGACGGGCAGCGATCACTCATGGAGAGTTTTACATAGATTGTAAGGTGTACAAAACCAACGATGTTGGTACTACTGATCCTTTGGAGCTGTGGAAGAAGGCATTAGTTCGTGTTAAGTTCCAAACCGACATAGACTCATTGCAATGGAGAAAACTACAGGAACTCATGCGATCGGTTGACACACTGTTCCCTGAAAATCCAGTGTTTAGTGACAAATAAATTGATTACATGAAAAAAATGTTTCATTTCATAAAAGTCGTTTCGATGGTTTAATATCATTTTAGCGCAATTCAATGAATCAAGTCGTTTCGATGGTGTATCACCGTTGGAACGCAATACAACAAGTCGTTTTAATGGTTTAATATCATTTTAGCGCAATTCAATTAATCAAGTCGTTTCGATGGTGTATCACTGTTGGAACGCAATACAACAAGTCGTTTTAATGGTTTAATATCATTTTAGCGCAATTCAATTAATCAAGTCGTTTCGATGGTGTATCACTGTTGGAACGCAATACAACAAGTCGTTTTAATGGTTTAATATCATTTTAGCGCAATTCAATTAATCAAGTCGTTTCGATGGTGTATCACTGTTGGAACGCAATACAACAAGTCGTTTTAATGGTTTAATATCATTTTAGCGCAATTCAATTAATCAAGTCGTTTCGATGGTGTATCACTGTTGGAACGCAATACAACAAGTCGTTTTAATGGTTTAATATCATTTTAGCGCAATTCAATTAATCAAGTCGTTTCGATCACCTTTGGAACGCAATACAACAACTATTCCATTATATGTATCGCTCATATCCTATTGGGCATTCTATACCACTTTCTGTAGCGAGCGCTCGGCGTGTAGCCGAGCTTGACTGGCGAGCGACAGAAAGTGGTATAGAATGCCCAATAATATACTACTCATAACTTTAATTTTTATATTACACCTACCTTAGTTTATTACATATTTACGTAGCCCTCGCCGAGGCGCTTCTAACGACACCACTCACGTGCGGATAGCTCGAAAAAATGTTGAAATGAAAAACTAGTTTTTGGACCATAACTTTAATTTTTATATTACACCTACCTTAGTTTATTACATATTTACGTAGCCCTCGCCGAGGCGCTTCTAACGACACCACTCACGTGCGGATAGCTCGAAAAAATGTTGAAATGAAAAACTAGTTTTTGGACCATAACTTTAATTTTTATATTACACCTACCTTAGTTTATTACATATTTACGTAGCCCTCGCCGAGGCGCTTCTAACGACACCACTCACGTGCGGATAGCTCGAAAAAATGTTGAAATGAAAAACTAGTTTTTGGACCATAACTTTAATTTTTATATTACACCTACCTTAGTTTATTACATATTTACGTAGCCCTCGCCGAGGCGCTTCTAACGACACCACTCACGTGCGGATAGCTCGAAAAAATGTTGAAATGAAAAACTAGTTTTTGGACCATAACTTTAATTTTTATATTACACCTACCTTAGTTTATTACATATTTACGTAGCCCTCGCCGAGGCGCTTCTAACGACACCACTCACGTGCGGATAGCTCGAAAAAATGTTGAAATGAAAAACTAGTTTTTGGACCATAACTTTAATTTTTATATTACACCTACCTTAGTTTATTACATATTTACGTAGCCCTCGCCGAGGCGCTTCTAACGACACCACTCACGTGCGGATAGCTCGAAAAAATGTTGAAATGAAAAACTAGTTTTTGGACCATAACTTTAATTTTTATATTACACCTACCTTAGTTTATTACATATTTACGTAGCCCTCGCCGAGGCGCTTCTAACGACACCACTCACGTGCGGATAGCTCGAAAAAATGTTGAAATGAAAAACTAGTTTTTGGACCATAACTTTAATTTTTATATTACACCTACCTTAGTTTATTACATATTTACGTAGCCCTCGCCGAGGCGCTTCTAACGACACCACTCACGTGCGGATAGCTCGAAAAAATGTTGAAATGAAAAACTAGTTTTTGGACCATAACTTTAATTTTTATATTACACCTACCTTAGTTTATTACATATTTACGTAGCCCTCGCCGAGGCGCTTCTAACGACACCACTCACGTGCGGATAGCTCGAAAAAATGTTGAAATGAAAAACTAGTTTTTGGACCATAACTTTAATTTTTATATTACACCTACCTTAGTTTATTACATATTTACGTAGCCCTCGCCGAGGCGCTTCTAACGACACCACTCACGTGCGGATAGCTCGAAAAAATGTTGAAATGAAAAACTAGTTTTTGGACCATAACTTTAATTTTTATATTACACCTACCTTAGTTTATTACATATTTACGTAGCCCTCGCCGAGGCGCTTCTAACGACACCACTCACGTGCGGATAGCTCGAAAAAATGTTGAAATGAAAAACTAGTTTTTGGACCATAACTTTAATTTTTATATTACACCTACCTTAGTTTATTACATATTTACGTAGCCCTCGCCGAGGCGCTTCTAACGACACCACTCACGTGCGGATAGCTCGAAAAAATGTTGAAATGAAAAACTAGTTTTTGGACCATAACTTTAATTTTTATATTACACCTACCTTAGTTTATTACATATTTACGTAGCCCTCGCCGAGGCGCTTCTAACGACACCACTCACGTGCGGATAGCTCGAAAAAATGTTGAAATGAAAAACTAGTTTTTGGACCATAACTTTAATTTTTATATTACACCTACCTTAGTTTATTACATATTTACGTAGCCCTCGCCGAGGCGCTTCTAACGACACCACTCACGTGCGGATAGCTCGAAAAAATGTTGAAATGAAAAACTAGTTTTTGGACCATAACTTTAATTTTTATATTACACCTACCTTAGTTTATTACATATTTACGTAGCCCTCGCCGAGGCGCTTCTAACGACACCACTCACGTGCGGATAGCTCGAAAAAATGTTGAAATGAAAAACTAGTTTTTGGACCATAACTTTAATTTTTATATTACACCTACCTTAGTTTATTACATATTTACGTAGCCCTCGCCGAGGCGCTTCTAACGACACCACTCACGTGCGGATAGCTCGAAAAAATGTTGAAATGAAAAACTAGTTTTTGGACCATAACTTTAATTTTTATATTACACCTACCTTAGTTTATTACATATTTACGTAGCCCTCGCCGAGGCGCTTCTAACGACACCACTCACGTGCGGATAGCTCGAAAAAATGTTGAAATGAAAAACTAGTTTTTGGACCATAACTTTAATTTTTATATTACACCTACCTTAGTTTATTACATATTTACGTAGCCCTCGCCGAGGCGCTTCTAACGACACCACTCACGTGCGGATAGCTCGAAAAAATGTTGAAATGAAAAACTAGTTTTTGGACCATAACTTTAATTTTTATATTACACCTACCTTAGTTTATTACATATTTACGTAGCCCTCGCCGAGGCGCTTCTAACGACACCACTCACGTGCGGATAGCTCGAAAAAATGTTGAAATTAAAAACTAGTTTTTGGACCATAACTTTAATTTTTATATTACACCTACCTTAGTTTATTACATATTTACGTAGCCCTCGCCGAGGCGCTTCTAACGACACCACTCACGTGCGGATAGCTCGAAAAAATGTTGAAATGAAAAACTAGTTTTTGGACCATAACTTTAATTTTTATATTACACCTACCTTAGTTTATTACATATTTACGTAGCCCTCGCCGAGGCGCTTCTAACGACACCACTCACGTGCGGATAGCTCGAAAAAATGTTGAAATGAAAAACTAGTTTTTGGACCATAACTTTAATTTTTATATTACACCTACCTTAGTTTATTACATATTTACGTAGCCCTCGCCGAGGCGCTTCTAACGACACCACTCACGTGCGGATAGCTCGAAAAAATGTTGAAATGAAAAACTAGTTTTTGGACCATAACTTTAATTTTTATATTACACCTACCTTAGTTTATTACATATTTACGTAGCCCTCGCCGAGGCGCTTCTAACGACACCACTCACGTGCGGATAGCTCGAAAAAATGTTGAAATGAAAAACTAGTTTTTGGACCATAACTTTAATTTTTATATTACACCTACCTTAGTTTATTACATATTTACGTAGCCCTCGCCGAGGCGCTTCTAACGACACCACTCACGTGCGGATAGCTCGAAAAAATGTTGAAATGAAAAACTAGTTTTTGGACCATAACTTTAATTTTTATATTACACCTACCTTAGTTTATTACATATTTACGTAGCCCTCGCCGAGGCGCTTCTAACGACACCACTCACGTGCGGATAGCTCGAAAAAATGTTGAAATGAAAAACTAGTTTTTGGACCATAACTTTAATTTTTATATTACACCTACCTTAGTTTATTACATATTTACGTAGCCCTCGCCGAGGCGCTTCTAACGACACCACTCACGTGCGGATAGCTCGAAAAAATGTTGAAATGAAAAACTAGTTTTTGGACCATAACTTTAATTTTTATATTACACCTACCTTAGTTTATTACATATTTACGTAGCCCTCGCCGAGGCGCTTCTAACGACACCACTCACGTGCGGATAGCTCGAAAAAATGTTGAAATGAAAAACTAGTTTTTGGACCATAACTTTAATTTTTATATTACACCTACCTTAGTTTATTACATATTTACGTAGCCCTCGCCGAGGCGCTTCTAACGACACCACTCACGTGCGGATAGCTCGAAAAAATGTTGAAATGAAAAACTAGTTTTTGGACCATAACTTTAATTTTTATATTACACCTACCTTAGTTTATTACATATTTACGTAGCCCTCGCCGAGGCGCTTCTAACGACACCACTCACGTGCGGATAGCTCGAAAAAATGTTGAAATGAAAAACTAGTTTTTGGACCATAACTTTAATTTTTATATTACACCTACCTTAGTTTATTACATATTTACGTAGCCCTCGCCGAGGCGCTTCTAACGACACCACTCACGTGCGGATAGCTCGAAAAAATGTTGAAATTAAAAACTAGTTTTTGGACCATAACTTTAATTTTTATATTACACCTACCTTAGTTTATTACATATTTACGTAGCCCTCGCCGAGGCGCTTCTAACGACACCACTCACGTGCGGATAGCTCGAAAAAATGTTGAAATGAAAAACTAGTTTTTGGACCATAACTTTAATTTTTATATTACACCTACCTTAGTTTATTACATATTTACGTAGCCCTCGCCGAGGCGCTTCTAACGACACCACTCACGTGCGGATAGCTCGAAAAAATGTTGAAATGAAAAACTAGTTTTTGGACCATAACTTTAATTTTTATATTACACCTACCTTAGTTTATTACATATTTACGTAGCCCTCGCCGAGGCGCTTCTAACGACACCACTCACGTGCGGATAGCTCGAAAAAATGTTGAAATGAAAAACTAGTTTTTGGACCATAACTTTAATTTTTATATTACACCTACCTTAGTTTATTACATATTTACGTAGCCCTCGCCGAGGCGCTTCTAACGACACCACTCACGTGCGGATAGCTCGAAAAAATGTTGAAATTAAAAACTAGTTTTTGGACCATAACTTTAATTTTTATATTACACCTACCTTAGTTTATTACATATTTACGTAGCCCTCGCCGAGGCGCTTCTAACGACACCACTCACGTGCGGATAGCTCGAAAAAATGTTGAAATGAAAAACTAGTTTTTGGACCATAACTTTAATTTTTATATTACACCTACCTTAGTTTATTACATATTTACGTAGCCCTCGCCGAGGCGCTTCTAACGACACCACTCACGTGCGGATAGCTCGAAAAAATGTTGAAATGAAAAACTAGTTTTTGGACCATAACTTTAATTTTTATATTACACCTACCTTAGTTTATTACATATTTACGTAGCCCTCGCCGAGGCGCTTCTAACGACACCACTCACGTGCGGATAGCTCGAAAAAATGTTGAAATGAAAAACTAGTTTTTGGACCATAACTTTAATTTTTATATTACACCTACCTTAGTTTATTACATATTTACGTAGCCCTCGCCGAGGCGCTTCTAACGACACCACTCACGTGCGGATAGCTCGAAAAAATGTTGAAATGAAAAACTAGTTTTTGGACCATAACTTTAATTTTTATATTACACCTACCTTAGTTTATTACATATTTACGTAGCCCTCGCCGAGGCGCTTCTAACGACACCACTCACGTGTCGATAGCTCGAAAAAATGTTGAAATGAAAAACTAGTTTTTGGACCATAACTTTAATTTTTATATTACACCTACCTTAGTTTATTACATATTTACGTAGCCCTCGCCGAGGCGCTTCTAACGACACCACTCACGTGCGGATAGCTCGAAAAAATGTTGAAATGAAAAACTAGTTTTTGGACCATAACTTTAATTTTTATATTACACCTACCTTAGTTTATTACATATTTACGTAGCCCTCGCCGAGGCGCTTCTAACGACACCACTCACGTGCGGATAGCTCGAAAAAATGTTGAAATTAAAAACTAGTTTTTGGACCATAACTTTAATTTTTATATTACACCTACCTTAGTTTATTACATATTTACGTAGCCCTCGCCGAGGCGCTTCTAACGACACCACTCACGTGCGGATAGCTCGAAAAAATGTTGAAATGAAAAACTAGTTTTTGGACCATAACTTTAATTTTTATATTACACCTCCCTTAGCTTATTACATATTTACGTAGCCCTCGCCGAGGCGCTTCTAACGACACCACTCACGTGCGGATAGCTCGAAAAAATGTTGAAATGAAAAACTAGTTTTTGGACCATAACTTTAATTTTTATATTACACCTACCTTAGTTTATTACATATTTACGTAGCCCTCGCCGAGGCGCTTCTAACGACACCACTCACGTGCGGATAGCTCGAAAAAATGTTGAAATGAAAAACTAGTTTTTGGACCATAACTTTAATTTTTATATTACACCTACCTTAGTTTATTACATATTTACGTAGCCCTCGCCGAGGCGCTTCTAACGACACCACTCACGTGCGGATAGCTCGAAAAAATGTTGAAATGAAAAACTAGTTTTTGGACCATAACTTTAATTTTTATATTACACCTACCTTAGTTTATTACATATTTACGTAGCCCTCGCCGAGGCGCTTCTAACGACACCACTCACGTGCGGATAGCTCGAAAAAATGTTGAAATGAAAAACTAGTTTTTGGACCATAACTTTAATTTTTATATTACACCTACCTTAGTTTATTACATATTTACGTAGCCCTCGCCGAGGCGCTTCTAACGACACCACTCACGTGCGGATAGCTCGAAAAAATGTTGAAATGAAAAACTAGTTTTTGGACCATAACTTTAATTTTTATATTACACCTACCTTAGTTTATTACATATTTACGTAGCCCTCGCCGAGGCGCTTCTAACGACACCACTCACGTGCGGATAGCTCGAAAAAATGTTGAAATGAAAAACTAGTTTTTGGACCATAACTTTAATTTTTATATTACACCTACCTTAGTTTATTACATATTTACGTAGCCCTCGCCGAGGCGCTTCTAACGACACCACTCACGTGCGGATAGCTCGAAAAAATGTTGAAATGAAAAACTAGTTTTTGGACCATAACTTTAATTTTTATATTACACCTACCTTAGTTTATTACATATTTACGTAGCCCTCGCCGAGGCGCTTCTAACGACACCACTCACGTGCGGATAGCTCGAAAAAATGTTGAAATGAAAAACTAGTTTTTGGACCATAACTTTAATTTTTATATTACACCTACCTTAGTTTATTACATATTTACGTAGCCCTCGCCGAGGCGCTTCTAACGACACCACTCACGTGCGGATAGCTCGAAAAAATGTTGAAATGAAAAACTAGTTTTTGGACCATAACTTTAATTTTTATATTACACCTACCTTAGTTTATTACATATTTACGTAGCCCTCGCCGAGGCGCTTCTAACGACACCACTCACGTGCGGATAGCTCGAAAAATGTTGAAATGAAAAACTAGTTTTTGGACCATAACTTTAATTTTTATATTACACCTACCTTAGTTTATTACATATTTACGTAGCCCTCGCCGAGGCGCTTCTAACGACACCACTCACGTGCGGATAGCTCGAAAAAATGTTGAAATGAAAAACTAGTTTTTGGACCATAACTTTAATTTTTATATTACACCTACCTTAGTTTATTACATATTTACGTAGCCCTCGCCGAGGCGCTTCTAACGACACCACTCACGTGCGGATAGCTCGAAAAAATGTTGAAATGAAAAACTAGTTTTTGGACCATAACTTTAATTTTTATATTACACCTACCTTAGTTTATTACATATTTACGTAGCCCTCGCCGAGGCGCTTCTAACGACACCACTCACGTGCGGATAGCTCGAAAAAATGTTGAAATGAAAAACTAGTTTTTGGACCATAACTTTAATTTTTATATTACACCTACCTTAGTTTATTACATATTTACGTAGCCCTCGCCGAGGCGCTTCTAACGACACCACTCACGTGCGGATAGCTCGAAAAAATGTTGAAATGAAAAACTAGTTTTTGGACCATAACTTTAATTTTTATATTACACCTACCTTAGTTTATTACATATTTACGTAGCCCTCGCCGAGGCGCTTCTAACGACACCACTCACGTGCGGATAGCTCGAAAAAATGTTGAAATGAAAAACTAGTTTTTGGACCATAACTTTAATTTTTATATTACACCTACCTTAGTTTATTACATATTTACGTAGCCCTCGCCGAGGCGCTTCTAACGACACCACTCACGTGCGGATAGCTCGAAAAAATGTTGAAATTAAAAACTAGTTTTTGGACCATAACTTTAATTTTTATATTACACCTACCTTAGTTTATTACATATTTACGTAGCCCTCGCCGAGGCGCTTCTAACGACACCACTCACGTGCGGATAGCTCGAAAAAATGTTGAAATGAAAAACTAGTTTTTGGACCATAACTTTAATTTTTATATTACACCTACCTTAGTTTATTACATATTTACGTAGCCCTCGCCGAGGCGCTTCTAACGACACCACTCACGTGCGGATAGCTCGAAAAAATGTTGAAATGAAAAACTAGTTTTTGGACCATAACTTTAATTTTTATATTACACCTACCTTAGTTTATTACATATTTACGTAGCCCTCGCCGAGGCGCTTCTAACGACACCACTCACGTGCGGATAGCTCGAAAAAATGTTGAAATGAAAAACTAGTTTTTGGACCATAACTTTAATTTTTATATTACACCTACCTTAGTTTATTACATATTTACGTAGCCCTCGCCGAGGCGCTTCTAACGACACCACTCACGTGCGGATAGCTCGAAAAAATTTTGAAATGAAAAACTAGTTTTTGGACCATAACTTTAATTTTTATATTACACCTACCTTAGTTTATTACATATTTACGTAGCCCTCGCCGAGGCGCTTCTAACGACACCACTCACGTGTCGATAGCTCGAAAAAATGTTGAAATGAAAAACTAGTTTTTGGACCATAACTTTAATTTTTATATTACACCTACCTTAGTTTATTACATATTTACGTAGCCCTCGCCGAGGCGCTTCTAACGACACCACTCACGTGCGGATAGCTCGAAAAAATGTTGAAATGAAAAACTAGTTTTTGGACCATAACTTTAATTTTTATATTACACCTACCTTAGTTTATTACATATTTACGTAGCCCTCGCCGAGGCGCTTCTAACGACACCACTCACGTGCGGATAGCTCGAAAAAATGTTGAAATTAAAAACTAGTTTTTGGACCATAACTTTAATTTTTATATTACACCTACCTTAGTTTATTACATATTTACGTAGCCCTCGCCGAGGCGCTTCTAACGACACCACTCACGTGCGGATAGCTCGAAAAAATGTTGAAATGAAAAACTAGTTTTTGGACCATAACTTTAATTTTTATATTACACCTACCTTAGCTTATTACATATTTACGTAGCCCTCGCCGAGGCGCTTCTAACGACACCACTCACGTGCGGATAGCTCGAAAAAATGTTGAAATGAAAAACTAGTTTTTGGACCATAACTTTAATTTTTATATTACACCTACCTTAGTTTATTACATATTTACGTAGCCCTCGCCGAGGCGCTTCTAACGACACCACTCACGTGCGGATAGCTCGAAAAAATGTTGAAATGAAAAACTAGTTTTTGGACCATAACTTTAATTTTTATATTACACCTACCTTAGTTTATTACATATTTACGTAGCCCTCGCCGAGGCGCTTCTAACGACACCACTCACGTGCGGATAGCTCGAAAAAATGTTGAAATGAAAAACTAGTTTTTGGACCATAACTTTAATTTTTATATTACACCTACCTTAGTTTATTACATATTTACGTAGCCCTCGCCGAGGCGCTTCTAACGACACCACTCACGTGCGGATAGCTCGAAAAAATGTTGAAATGAAAAACTAGTTTTTGGACCATAACTTTAATTTTTATATTACACCTACCTTAGTTTATTACATATTTACGTAGCCCTCGCCGAGGCGCTTCTAACGACACCACTCACGTGCGGATAGCTCGAAAAAATGTTGAAATGAAAAACTAGTTTTTGGACCATAACTTTAATTTTTATATTACACCTACCTTAGTTTATTACATATTTACGTAGCCCTCGCCGAGGCGCTTCTAACGACACCACTCACGTGCGGATAGCTCGAAAAAATGTTGAAATGAAAAAACTAGTTTTTGGACCATAACTTTAATTTTTATATTACACCTACCTTAGTTTATTACATATTTACGTAGCCCTCGCCGAGGCGCTTCTAACGACACCACTCACGTGCGGATAGCTCGAAAAAATGTTGAAATGAAAAACTAGTTTTTGGACCATAACTTTAATTTTTATATTACACCTACCTTAGTTTATTACATATTTACGTAGCCCTCGCCGAGGCGCTTCTAACGACACCACTCACGTGCGGATAGCTCGAAAAAATGTTGAAATGAAAAACTAGTTTTTGGACCATAACTTTAATTTTTATATTACACCTACCTTAGTTTATTACATATTTACGTAGCCCTCGCCGAGGCGCTTCTAACGACACCACTCACGTGCGGATAGCTCGAAAAAATGTTGAAATGAAAAACTAGTTTTTGGACCATAACTTTAATTTTTATATTACACCTACCTTAGTTTATTACATATTTACGTAGCCCTCGCCGAGGCGCTTCTAACGACACCACTCACGTGCGGATAGCTCGAAAAAATGTTGAAATGAAAAACTAGTTTTTGGACCATAACTTTAATTTTTATATTACACCTACCTTAGTTTATTACATATTTACGTAGCCCTCGCCGAGGCGCTTCTAACGACACCACTCACGTGCGGATAACTCGAAAAAATGTTGAAATGAAAAACTAGTTTTTGGACCATAACTTTAATTTTTATATTACACCTACCTTAGTTTATTACATATTTACGTAGCCCTCGCCGAGGCGCTTCTAACGACACCACTCACGTGCGGATAGCTCGAAAAAATGTTGAAATGAAAAACTAGTTTTTGGACCATAACTTTAATTTTTATATTACACCTACCTTAGTTTATTACATATTTACGTAGCCCTCGCCGAGGCGCTTCTAACGACACCACTCACGTGCGGATAGCTCGAAAAAATGTTGAAATGAAAAACTAGTTTTTGGACCATAACTTTAATTTTTATATTACACCTACCTTAGTTTATTACATATTTACGTAGCCCTCGCCGAGGCGCTTCTAACGACACCACTCACGTGCGGATAGCTCGAAAAAATGTTGAAATGAAAAACTAGTTTTTGGACCATAACTTTAATTTTTATATTACACCTACCTTAGTTTATTACATATTTACGTAGCCCTCGCCGAGGCGCTTCTAACGACACCACTCACGTGCGGATAGCTCGAAAAAATGTTGAAATGAAAAACTAGTTTTTGGACCATAACTTTAATTTTTATATTACACCTACCTTAGTTTATTACATATTTACGTAGCCCTCGCCGAGGCGCTTCTAACGACACCACTCACGTGCGGATAGCTCGAAAAAATGTTGAAATGAAAAACTAGTTTTTGGACCATAACTTTAATTTTTATATTACACCTACCTTAGTTTATTACATATTTACGTAGCCCTCGCCGAGGCGCTTCTAACGACACCACTCACGTGCGGATAGCTCGAAAAAATGTTGAAATGAAAAACTAGTTTTTGGACCATAACTTTAATTTTTATATTACACCTACCTTAGTTTATTACATATTTACGTAGCCCTCGCCGAGGCGCTTCTAACGACACCACTCACGTGCGGATAGCTCGAAAAAATGTTGAAATGAAAAACTAGTTTTTGGACCATAACTTTAATTTTTATATTACACCTACCTTAGTTTATTACATATTTACGTAGCCCTCGCCGAGGCGCTTCTAACGACACCACTCACGTGCGGATAGCTCGAAAAAATGTTGAAATGAAAAACTAGTTTTTGGACCATAACTTTAATTTTTATATTACACCTACCTTAGTTTATTACATATTTACGTAGCCCTCGCCGAGGCGCTTCTAACGACACCACTCACGTGCGGATAGCTCGAAAAAATGTTGAAATGAAAAACTAGTTTTTGGACCATAACTTTAATTTTTATATTACACCTACCTTAGTTTATTACATATTTACGTAGCCCTCGCCGAGGCGCTTCTAACGACACCACTCACGTGCGGATAGCTCGAAAAAATGTTGAAATGAAAAACTAGTTTTTGGACCATAACTTTAATTTTTATATTACACCTACCTTAGTTTATTACATATTTACGTAGCCCTCGCCGAGGCGCTTCTAACGACACCACTCACGTGCGGATAGCTCGAAAAAATGTTGAAATGAAAAACTAGTTTTTGGACCATAACTTTAATTTTTATATTACACCTACCTTAGTTTATTACATATTTACGTAGCCCTCGCCGAGGCGCTTCTAACGACACCACTCACGTGCGGATAGCTCGAAAAAATGTTGAAATGAAAAACTAGTTTTTGGACCATAACTTTAATTTTTATATTACACCTACCTTAGTTTATTACATATTTACGTAGCCCTCGCCGAGGCGCTTCTAACGACACCACTCACGTGCGGATAGCTCGAAAAAATGTTGAAATGAAAAACTAGTTTTTGGACCATAACTTTAATTTTTATATTACACCTACCTTAGTTTATTACATATTTACGTAGCCCTCGCCGAGGCGCTTCTAACGACACCACTCACGTGCGGATAGCTCGAAAAAATGTTGAAATGAAAAACTAGTTTTTGGACCATAACTTTAATTTTTATATTACACCTACCTTAGTTTATTACATATTTACGTAGCCCTCGCCGAGGCGCTTCTAACGACACCACTCACGTGCGGATAGCTCGAAAAAATGTTGAAATGAAAAACTAGTTTTTGGACCATAACTTTAATTTTTATATTACACCTACCTTAGTTTATTACATATTTACGTAGCCCTCGCCGAGGCGCTTCTAACGACACCACTCACGTGCGGATAGCTCGAAAAAATGTTGAAATGAAAAACTAGTTTTTGGACCATAACTTTAATTTTTATATTACACCTACCTTAGTTTATTACATATTTACGTAGCCCTCGCCGAGGCGCTTCTAACGACACCACTCACGTGCGGATAGCTCGAAAAAAATGTTGAAATGAAAAACTAATTTTTGGACCATAACTTTAATTTTTATATTACACCTACCTTAGTTTATTACATATTTACGTAGCCCTCGCCGAGGCGCTTCTAACGACACCACTCACGTGCGGATAGCTCGAAAAAATGTTGAAATGAAAAACTAGTTTTTGGACCATAACTTTAATTTTTATATTACACCTACCTTAGTTTATTACATATTTACGTAGCCCTCGCCGAGGCGCTTCTAACGACACCACTCACGTGCGGATAGCTCGAAAAAATGTTGAAATGAAAAACTAGTTTTTTGGACCATAACTTTAATTTTTATATTACACCTACCTTAGTTTATTACATATTTACGTAGCCCTCGCCGAGGCGCTTTCTAACGACACCACTCACGTGCGGATAGCTCGAAAAAATGTTGAAATGAAAAACTAGTTTTTGGACCATAACTTTAATTTTTATATTACACCTACCTTAGTTTATTACATATTTACGTAGCCCTCGCCGAGGCGCTTCTAACGACACCACTCACGTGCGGATAGCTCGAAAAAATGTTGAAATGAAAAACTAGTTTTTGGACCATAACTTTAATTTTTATATTACACCTACCTTAGTTTATTACATATTTACGTAGCCCTCGCCGAGGCGCTTCTAACGACACCACTCACGTGCGGATAGCTCGAAAAAATGTTGAAATGAAAAACTAGTTTTTGGACCATAACTTTAATTTTTATATTACACCTACCTTAGTTTATTACATATTTACGTAGCCCTCGCCGAGGCGCTTCTAACGACACCACTCACGTGCGGATAGCTCGAAAAAATGTTGAAATGAAAAACTAGTTTTTGGACCATAACTTTAATTTTTATATTACACCTACCTTAGTTTATTACATATTTACGTAGCCCTCGCCGAGGCGCTTCTAACGACACCACTCACGTGCGGATAGCTCGAAAAAATGTTGAAATGAAAAACTAGTTTTTGGACCATAACTTTAATTTTTATATTACACCTACCTTAGTTTATTACATATTTACGTAGCCCTCGCCGAGGCGCTTCTAACGACACCACTCACGTGCGGATAGCTCGAAAAAATGTTGAAATGAAAAACTAGTTTTTGGACCATAACTTTAATTTTTATATTACACCTACCTTAGTTTATTACATATTTACGTAGCCCTCGCCGAGGCGCTTCTAACGACACCACTCACGTGCGGATAGCTCGAAAAAATGTTGAAATGAAAAACTAGTTTTTGGACCATAACTTTAATTTTTATATTACACCTACCTTAGTTTATTACATATTTACGTAGCCCTCGCCGAGGCGCTTCTAACGACACCACTCACGTGCGGATAGCTCGAAAAAATGTTGAAATGAAAAACTAGTTTTTGGACCATAACTTTAATTTTTATATTACACCTACCTTAGTTTATTACATATTTACGTAGCCCTCGCCGAGGCGCTTCTAACGACACCACTCACGTGCGGATAGCTCGAAAAAATGTTGAAATGAAAAACTAGTTTTTGGACCATAACTTTAATTTTTATATTACACCTACCTTAGTTTATTACATATTTACGTAGCCCTCGCCGGGGCGCTTCTAACGACACCACTCACGTGCGGATAGCTCGAAAAAATGTTGAAATGAAAAACTAGTTTTTGGACCATAACTTTAATTTTATATTACACCTACCTTAGTTTATTACATATTTACGTAGCCCTCGCCGAGGCGCTTTCTAACGACACCACTCACGTG
>CAJQGB010000023.1:30000-37500 GCA_905475315.1 Autographa pulchrina | reverse complement strand
AGTGGGTGTTGCGTTGGCGAGTCTGTCGGCGCAGTTGCTACGGTGATGAGGGCCGCTGCAGTGTCCACATTTCTCCACGGTCTCCGTGCAGAGGCGTCTGCTGTGCCCGTATCCAAGGCACATCGAGCATTGGACCAGCGGAGACTGGTCCTCCACTCGGATGAGCTGCAGGTCTACGTACACCTCAGCCGCCTCCACCAGCCTACCCCAGAGAACTGGGGACACCTTCGCGACAATGTGACACATGAGGTCATTGCGCGCCTTCTTTCTAAAAAGAATCTCCACCCTGTCGTCGCCAGCTGGGAGGTCGCGGAACAGTTTCCGGTTTTGCACCCTCAGGAAGTCCAGTACGTCCTCATCCTTATGGAAGGTGAGGACATCCCTGAGGGTGACGAGGGGGGTCCTGATTTTTGACCATCAGGACCTCGAGCTGCTGGTCTGCTTCCCTCGATTTTTGATTTTACCCTGTTCCGCTCCTCTTCGGTTCGACAGCTGACGACGATTTTCCTGTCCTTCGCCTTGCGGACCCGGTCAACGTGTAGGCCCTCAACTTTGGCATTGAGGGCTGTCCGGATCCTCCCAAGGACCTGTTCCCCCCGTGTCCATCTCGTCCCTGGATGTGACCACTACCCGAGTGCAGCGCAGTAGGCTCCGGGCGTTTTCGGCCCCTTAGCGCTCGCCGGCTACACTCGCGTACGTGGGGCACCTCCAGGGACTGAGTTTTTTGCCGTTTGGAGGGCCTCCTTGAGCTGCTCCGCTTGCTCATTGCTCTCTCTCATTAGCCTACTATGTTCGGCCAATGAGGAGAGCAACTCGGAGACCCCCGATTGAACTCCCGCCAAATTGCCCGCGGCCTCCTCCCGGGGCTGCGGCTCACCCGTGCGCTCCTCCACTACGGCGTCAATAAACGCCGGCGGGGAGGAGCACACAGCCTTGCCAGCTTCGCCGTCTTTAATAAGCTGGTACAGCCTATCGATGGCCTGGGTGACCGAAGCCTTTATATCTGTTTTAAGATTGCGCGAAGCGTTTAACGCGATTTTGGCCTTCGTCACCCATGCCCTCGCCTCCTGCAACCTGCTAGGCTGCACCACCACGGCTGGGCTCGTCTCCGGGAAGAGGATCTTGGCCGCCCCCCGCTCCCCCATGTCCCTCCGGACTTTAGTCTGGGTTTTAAAGGCTTCGGTCTTAGTCGCTTGTCTCGGGGGAGTGGTAGGCGGAGATGGTTCAGTAGATTTTTTGGCGGGAGTGCGGAACATCTTGTGAGGGATGAAGTTGGTCGGGAAGGGAAGAAAGGATGTGCCCAACTCCAACCCAACGTAACCTTTTTTTTAAAATATGGGTAAGTTTGTAAAAGTTTTAAATACAGTGGCGCTTAAATCTAGAATCTTGTATAAGTTGTAAAAGTGTAAAATAGTAAAATAAAAACGATGAGGTTGTATAAGGGTGCTGAGACTAAAAATAAATTAAAAATTTGCGATTTATAAAATTGTGCTAATAGTTTCGCTCCTTGTTCCAGGTGTTCGCGGCCCAAGTGCGTCGGGACGTCGGAAAGACCTTTGTCTCTATGCTCTGCAGTCGCTTTTACGATTATGCGCTTCTTGTTGAACAAGAAGCGTCTGAAACGACCGAAATGTCAAAAAATTTTTGTGCCTGAAACACAAGCACTGTCGCCAAAAATAGATTTCCTGGGCTGAGAGTCCCCAGAAATAAGAGGAGATTTAGAGCGGTCCAGCACCTGTCCAACGCCACAAACCGCAACCCTCTAGCACTACCGACTCCGGAGATATGGCCTCCCAAAGTTATTGGGGTATAAAAGATGGATGGAAAAAGCCTCCGGAATCGATATGGCCAAGAAAATATGGGTGGGTGGGGGGGGCAAAAAACTCGCAATTTCTTTGGCTCGAGGTAGTCGGAGCGCCACGTGAGTGGTACCGTTCTCTTCGGCTGGACGTTTGCAAGCGAATGGCGTAATAAAATTTAGGGGTCCGGGAACAAATTTCCCTGGAAAACCGTGAAAAACTGATTTTTTACAGGATTTAATTTAATTTTTAAGGTAGAAAAATATTGAAGTTCTATATAATCACACGATACGTGTGCTATATATTTAGGAAGGTCCTTTAAGAGACCTACAAACAGATATGACTAAATGAAACTTTTGCTAAACAGTTTTTGAAAAAATGACTTTGAAAAAATGTTAAGAATTTAGACTGTTTTTTATCAAAAAAGGTATATGTTTTTTAAAATGGGGTGCCAAAATTATACTCAAACGAAAGCAGACCGTCTTGCGCTGTAGGGTCAACAAAGAAATCGCGACAATCCACTGATAAACAGCGAAGTTATCACGTGTCAAGTGAAATAATGTACCGCTATATAGCAATAACAATAACAATTTTCGTAAAAAATACGAAAAAAATATCAAATATTTTCGCGTGTAAAAAGCGCGGGTAGGTCAACAATAAGGTTAAAATGGACACGTTTTACAAAAAAGTTTGAACAAAATCGCACAAAAATTAAAAATTTTGTATACAAGTGAATCGTTTGTGCGGCCCGACTTAGGTGGATTTTCAAGTACTTATATAGCACTCCACGAGATGTTGTTTTGGTCGGGAACACAAATCGCAATTTCCTCGGCTCCAGGTAGTCGGAGCGCCACGTGAGTGGTACCGTTCTCTTCGGCTGGGACGTTTGCAAGCCGAATGGCGTAATAAAATTTAGGGGTCCGGGGAACAAATTTCCCTGGAAAACCGTGAAAAACTGATTTTTTACAGGATTTAATTTAATTTTTAAGGTAGAAAAATATTGAAGTTCTATATAATCACACGATACGTGTGCTATATATTTAGGAAGGTCTTTAAGAGACCTACAAACAGATATGACTAAATGAAACTTTTGCTAAACAGTTTTGAAAAAATGACTTTGAAAAATGTTAAGAATTTAGACTGTTTTTTATCAAAAAAGGTATATGTTTTTTAAAATGGGGTGCCAAAATTATACTCAAACGAAAGCAGACGTCTTGCGCTGTAGGTCAACAAAGAAATCGCGACAATCCACTGATAAACAGCGAAGTTATCACGTGTCAAGTGAAATAATGTACCGCTATATAGCAATAACAATAACAATTTTCGTAAAAAATACGAAAAATATCAAATATTTTCGCGTGTAAAAGCGCGTAGGTCAACAATAAGGTTAAAATGGACACGTTTACAAAAAAGTTTGAACAAAATCGCACAAAAATTAAAAATTTTGTATACAAGTGAATCGTTTGTGCGGCCGACTTAGGTGGATTTTCAAGTACTTATATAGCACTCCACGAGATGTTGTTTTGGTCGGGAACACAAATCGCAATTTCCTCGGCTCCAGGTAGTCGGAGCGCCACGTGAGTGGTACCGTTCTCTTCGGCTGGACGTTTGCAAGCGAATGGCGTAATAAAATTTAGGGGTCCGGGAACAAATTTCCCTGGAAAACCGTGAAAAACTGATTTTTTACAGGATTTAATTTAATTTTTAAGGTAGAAAAATATTGAAGTTCTATATAATCACACGATACGTGTGCTATATATTTAGGAAGGTCTTTAAGAGACCTACAAACAGATATGACTAAATGAAACTTTTGCTAAACAGTTTTTGAAAAAATGACTTTGAAAAATGTTAAGAATTTAGACTGTTTTTTATCAAAAAAGGTATATGTTTTTTAAAATGGGGTGCCAAAATTATACTCAAACGAAAGCAGACGTCTTGCGCTGTAGGTCAACAAAGAAATCGCGACAATCCACTGATAAACAGCGAAGTTATCACGTGTCAAGTGAAATAATGTACCGCTATATAGCAATAACAATAACAATTTTCGTAAAAATACGAAAAATATCAAATATTTTCGCGTGTAAAAGCGCGTAGGTCAACAATAAGGTTAAAATGGACACGTTTACAAAAAAGTTTGAACAAAATCGCACAAAAATTAAAAATTTTGTATACAAGTGAATCGTTTGTGCGGCCGACTTAGGTGGATTTTCAAGTACTTATATAGCACTCCACGAGATGTTGTTTTGGTCGGGAACACAAATCGCAATTTCCTCGGCTCCAGGTAGTCGGAGCGCCACGTGAGTGGTACCGTTCTCTTCGGCTGGACGTTTGCAAGCGAATGGCGTAATAAAATTTAGGGGTCCGGGAACAAATTTCCCTGGAAAACCGTGAAAAACTGATTTTTTACAGGATTTAATTTAATTTTTAAGGTAGAAAAATATTGAAGTTCTATATAATCACACGATACGTGTGCTATATATTTAGGAAGGTCTTTAAGAGACCTACAAACAGATATGACTAAATGAAACTTTTGCTAAACAGTTTTTGAAAAAATGACTTTGAAAAATGTTAAGAATTTAGACTGTTTTTTATCAAAAAAGGTATATGTTTTTTAAAATGGGGTGCCAAAATTATACTCAAACGAAAGCAGACGTCTTGCGCTGTAGGTCAACAAAGAAATCGCGACAATCCACTGATAAACAGCGAAGTTATCACGTGTCAAGTGAAATAATGTACCGCTATATAGCAATAACAATAACAATTTTCGTAAAAATACGAAAAATATCAAATATTTTCGCGTGTAAAAGCGCGTAGGTCAACAATAAGGTTAAAATGGACACGTTTACAAAAAAGTTTGAACAAAATCGCACAAAAATTAAAAATTTTGTATACAAGTGAATCGTTTGTGCGGCCGACTTAGGTGGATTTTCAAGTACTTATATAGCACTCCACGAGATGTTGTTTTGGTCGGGAACACAAATCGCAATTTCCTCGGCTCCAGGTAGTCGGAGCGCCACGTGAGTGGTACCGTTCTCTTCGGCTGGACGTTTGCAAGCGAATGGCGTAATAAAATTTAGGGGTCCGGGAACAAATTTCCCTGGAAAACCGTGAAAAACTGATTTTTTACAGGATTTAATTTAATTTTTAAGGTAGAAAAATATTGAAGTTCTATATAATCACACGATACGTGTGCTATATATTTAGGAAGGTCTTTAAGAGACCTACAAACAGATATGACTAAATGAAACTTTTGCTAAACAGTTTTTGAAAAAATGACTTTGAAAAATGTTAAGAATTTAGACTGTTTTTTATCAAAAAAGGTATATGTTTTTTAAAATGGGGTGCCAAAATTATACTCAAACGAAAGCAGACGTCTTGCGCTGTAGGTCAACAAAGAAATCGCGACAATCCACTGATAAACAGCGAAGTTATCACGTGTCAAGTGAAATAATGTACCGCTATATAGCAATAACAATAACAATTTTCGTAAAAATACGAAAAATATCAAATATTTTCGCGTGTAAAAGCGCGTAGGTCAACAATAAGGTTAAAATGGACACGTTTACAAAAAAGTTTGAACAAAATCGCACAAAAATTAAAAATTTTGTATACAAGTGAATCGTTTGTGCGGCCGACTTAGGTGGATTTTCAAGTACTTATATAGCACTCCACGAGATGTTGTTTTGGTCGGGAACACAAATCGCAATTTCCTCGGCTCCAGGTAGTCGGAGCGCCACGTGAGTGGTACCGTTCTCTTCGGCTGGACGTTTGCAAGCGAATGGCGTAATAAAATTTAGGGGTCCGGGAACAAATTTCCCTGGAAAACCGTGAAAAACTGATTTTTTACAGGATTTAATTTAATTTTTAAGGTAGAAAAATATTGAAGTTCTATATAATCACACGATACGTGTGCTATATATTTAGGAAGGTCTTTAAGAGACCTACAAACAGATATGACTAAATGAAACTTTTGCTAAACAGTTTTTGAAAAAATGACTTTGAAAAATGTTAAGAATTTAGACTGTTTTTTATCAAAAAAGGTATATGTTTTTTAAAATGGGGTGCCAAAATTATACTCAAACGAAAGCAGACGTCTTGCGCTGTAGGTCAACAAAGAAATCGCGACAATCCACTGATAAACAGCGAAGTTATCACGTGTCAAGTGAAATAATGTACCGCTATATAGCAATAACAATAACAATTTTCGTAAAAATACGAAAAATATCAAATATTTTCGCGTGTAAAAGCGCGTAGGTCAACAATAAGGTTAAAATGGACACGTTTACAAAAAAGTTTGAACAAAATCGCACAAAAATTAAAAATTTTGTATACAAGTGAATCGTTTGTGCGGCCGACTTAGGTGGATTTTCAAGTACTTATATAGCACTCCACGAGATGTTGTTTTGGTCGGGAACACAAATCGCAATTTCCTCGGCTCCAGGTAGTCGGAGCGCCACGTGAGTGGTACCGTTCTCTTCGGCTGGACGTTTGCAAGCGAATGGCGTAATAAAATTTAGGGGTCCGGGAACAAATTTCCCTGGAAAACCGTGAAAAACTGATTTTTTACAGGATTTAATTTAATTTTTAAGGTAGAAAAATATTGAAGTTCTATATAATCACACGATACGTGTGCTATATATTTAGGAAGGTCTTTAAGAGACCTACAAACAGATATGACTAAATGAAACTTTTGCTAAACAGTTTTTGAAAAAATGACTTTGAAAAATGTTAAGAATTTAGACTGTTTTTTATCAAAAAAGGTATATGTTTTTTAAAATGGGGTGCCAAAATTATACTCAAACGAAAGCAGACGTCTTGCGCTGTAGGTCAACAAAGAAATCGCGACAATCCACTGATAAACAGCGAAGTTATCACGTGTCAAGTGAAATAATGTACCGCTATATAGCAATAACAATAACAATTTTCGTAAAAATACGAAAAATATCAAATATTTTCGCGTGTAAAAGCGCGTAGGTCAACAATAAGGTTAAAATGGACACGTTTACAAAAAAGTTTGAACAAAATCGCACAAAAATTAAAAATTTTGTATACAAGTGAATCGTTTGTGCGGCCGACTTAGGTGGATTTTCAAGTACTTATATAGCACTCCACGAGATGTTGTTTTGGTCGGGAACACAAATCGCAATTTCCTCGGCTCCAGGTAGTCGGAGCGCCACGTGAGTGGTACCGTTCTCTTCGGCTGGACGTTTGCAAGCGAATGGCGTAATAAAATTTAGGGGTCCGGGAACAAATTTCCCTGGAAAACCGTGAAAAACTGATTTTTTACAGGATTTAATTTAATTTTTAAGGTAGAAAAATATTGAAGTTCTATATAATCACACGATACGTGTGCTATATATTTAGGAAGGTCTTTAAGAGACCTACAAACAGATATGACTAAATGAAACTTTTGCTAAACAGTTTTTGAAAAAATGACTTTGAAAAATGTTAAGAATTTAGACTGTTTTTTATCAAAAAAGGTATATGTTTTTTAAAATGGGGTGCCAAAATTATACTCAAACGAAAGCAGACGTCTTGCGCTGTAGGTCAACAAAGAAATCGCGACAATCCACTGATAAACAGCGAAGTTATCACGTGTCAAGTGAAATAATGTACCGCTATATAGCAATAACAATAACAATTTTCGTAAAAATACGAAAAATATCAAATATTTTCGCGTGTAAAAGCGCGTAGGTCAACA
>CAJQGB010000023.1:20000-25000 GCA_905475315.1 Autographa pulchrina | reverse complement strand
CTCATTGCAACATCCAGCGCTGTGTCGCCATCCACCACCAATATAACATCGTCTGCGAACGCCTGTATGTAATGCTCCTTCTCCAGTTCGTGGAGCAGCGGGTCAAGAAGAATGTTCCAAAGTATTGGACCACCGATCGACCCTTGGACACAGCCTTTATTCGTCTCTCGTGTGCATTCTACCCCGGCATATCTAACCCTAACTTTTCTGCAGTCGAGATAGCTATCCAGTAGCCTCCTGATATTTATCGGGCACTTTTCCTCAGCCAGTCTGACTTTTATAGCCGGCCACCACGCGCTATCGAAGGCGCCCTCTATATCCAATGACACCAGGACAATTAGCTTCTTCAGCCTCAACTTGTCCTGCACGTGTTTGATTAGCGTATAGAGGGCGTCCTCGGTGCTCTTCTGGGGCATAAAGCCGTACTGGCGAGTACTAATCCTCGGTACTAACTGCCATTTCATCCGCGCTACTGTCATCCTCTCCAGGACCTTCCCCAAGACCGGCAGAAGACCTATCGGTCTATATGACTTGGGGCTCGTGTAATCTTCCTTGCCCGGTTTTCTGAGGACTACCACCGTTGCCTCCTTCCAGATGTCCGGGAAGTGTGCCAGTTCTAGGCACTTGTTGTATAGGGCAAGGAAGGCGTCCAGGTCCTGGTGAATCGCTCGACTGCATATATCGGATGTGAATCCATCCTGTCCGGGAGCTTTTTTGGGATTGAAACCTTCCACGGCTGCTCTCAGTTCCAATGGTGTAAACGGTGGGTCATGATGTTCATCATGTTGCCACTCGTTTACCCGTTCTGCGGACTCTCTGATGCTCCTGTGGTGTGCGTTGTCCTCTTCTGCTGTGTCCTTTGGATAGAACGTATCCGCGAGTAGGGCTGCCGACTGTTCTGGGTTTAGGAATGCACCGTTGTTTGAAAGGGTCAAGTCTTCCTGTCTCCTGGTGGTCCTGTTAATAACTCGGTAAATCCCCTCCCAGACTCCTTCTTTGTCCTGTTTCCCACAGAAGTCCTTCCAGCTATCTATCTGGGCTTTCTTGGCTTGGCACTCATATTCTTCTTTTGCTTTCAGGTACTCGTCGACGACCGTCGCTCGCCGGACCGGTGCAGCGTTGCGGATGCGGTTCTTCCGCCTTGCGACCTCCTTCTTCAGGACTGCGAGCTCCTCGGACCACCATGGGATGGTAAGTTTCCTTTTATCGCTTATTTTAGGAATGGAGGCCTCACATGCCTTCCTGATTATCTCCTGATATTTGATTATAGCGTTTTCTAGTTCTTGCTTATTCCCAATCCCATTTATGTGTTCTTTTTTAAGGTGGTGACTAGATTTAAGTTCATTTAATTTTTCATCAAAGGTACTCCATTTGGCTTTTTTGGTGTTGAAAATTCGGGTTGTTCGATCGATTTTAAAACCTTTTTCCCTTGTTAATGTGACAATGAACTTAATTGTGTTGTGGTCCGAGGACGTTGCTCCTGTGTCGACCCGCCAGCTGTCAATCCAGTCAAATAGGTCAAGCGAACATGCCGTGACGTCCACGTGGCTCTTGTACGACACGCCTCCTCTGACAGTGTCAAATGTAGGCGTGTTGCCAGTATTCAGTACCTGAAGCTCTAACTCTTCCAGGGTCCCGGACATGTCTTCACCCCTATGGTCTTCTATGGTGCTTCCCCACCAGGTACTCTTGGCGTTGGTATCGCCTCCTATCAGCAGTTTTCCAGTGCCCAAGGCCAACTTTATATTGGACAGTTGGTCCAGGTATGGCCCCAATGGTTGGTCTGGCTCAAAGTAAAAAGAGACTACTGCGATTTCCCAGGCTTTGGTCCTGATCCTTACCACACAGATGTTGTTTGTGGTAAGTTCTGGGTAGGGAATAACATCGAGGTTTTCGTCGAAGACGGCAATCGCCGCTTTTACCCTCCCGCTTCCTTCAACTTCGCACTGGTAGATACGCACTCCTCGGTAGCTCTTCATACTTCTGGCCCCTCCCACGTAGGGTTCCTGGATCAATGCCCATGCGATTGATCGCTCACTGGCCTCTAGAAAGAGTTCGGTGGTTGCCAGTTCCTTTCTTTGTAGGTTGGCCTGGGCTACTGCGTAACCTCTGGTTGGTGTGCCTGCCCTGTTATCGTTGCCCTCGGCGTTAACAATACGCTACTCTGGAACGCGCTATGGCGTCCCATTTCTGTCTCACTGGGCAGCTGTTACTGAAGGCGTTGTGGTCCACTTCTGTGAACTTCGCCTGTGCGCAGTTTGTACAGGTTGGAGCTGCTCCAGCGAGACGCAGCTCGCATTGCCCGCTCATGTGTGGCCCTCCACAGTGGCTACATTTTGCTATGTTTTCCAGGCAAAGCTTTCTGCCGTGCCCGTACCCAAGGCAAATCGAACACTGTATTAGCGGCGACTGGTCTTCCACAGGAACGTGTTGAAGGTCTATGTGGGCCGCTTTCTTTGCCACCATCCTTTTCCAAATCTGTGGAGAGACCCTGAGGACAACATGGCTGGTATGTGGGTTTCTCGCTCGTTTTTTATACTGGATCAGTATTTTGGTTTCCTCTTCTTTGAGCCCGGTGAATATGTCGCCATTTTGGTTTTTCACTGCTTTCAGTATGTCCTCGTCTGTATGGTAATTCATTACCCCTTTTAGGACGACAAGAGGGTCTTTGTTTTTGACATACTCGACCTGCAGCTCGCCCACCTGATCCAGTCTTTCCCTCAGCTTCTCTCTTTCTCTCTCCGTCTTGCACCCGAGAACAATTTTTCGGTCTCTTGCCTTTCGGACTCTGTCTACAGTCACCCATCCGTCTTTGGCATTGACCGCCTCCCTTATCTGACCCAATATTTGTTCGCCCGTGTCTGTCTCGTTCTTTGACGTAACAATTATTGAGTGCAGAGCTGTTTTCTGCGGGGCGTCTTTTGTGGGGAGTCTGCTGGCCGCTACTTCAGCATAAGTACTGGTATGGACTTTGAGTTCCCCAATACTTTGCTGGCTCTCGCGTAGTGCCTCTTTCAACCTCCCCATCTCCTCTGCGTGCTCCTTTAGGTTCTGGGAGTGTTCTTCAAGGGCTTTACTTAACCGTTCCGATTCTAGGTCGATGGTTATTGGTTTCTCCGGGCTCTTCTTTTTCCCCAGTGTCGTAGTTCTGAGGGTGGGGGTAGCTCGTCCTTTGTCTGCTTCCGCTTCCTTAACAACTTTGAAGAGCCTGTCCGCTTGTTCTGTGACCTCCTCCTTTATTTCCTTCTTGAGGTTTTTAGCCTTTGCTAGGGAGCCTTTGAGGTTAGCGAGGATCGATCGCGCTTCCATGACCCTATTTTTTGTGGTAGGTGGGCTCTTCACCTCGAAGGATATGCTCTTCGCTGTTGTTTTGGTTGGCGCTTTAGGAGCCTCCTTGTTGACAGGGCTATCCTTTCGGACATTTTTTCCCGCTTCCCATTCTCCCACACTGCGTCTCACACTTTGTGAGGGTGCTGAAGGGGATGATGTGGGGGTGGGTCCACTTGATGGTTTTTCGGGTGTATGGTTCCCTGAAACGTCGCCCTGTTGGCTCTCCGCCGCTTTTTTGATTGGTGTGCGGATTCCGAGCATTTTAATCGGTTAAGTCCGAAAGTCTCGTGGTATGTATAGGTACCGTTGTAAAATTTAAATAAAATGTGTAAAAAATTTAAAGGTGTAAAAGTAAAAGGAAAAAGCGTAAAATGTAAAAATAGAAAGATGAGAAGAATGAAAGAATTAGATTAAATTAAATAATTTAAAATAGAACCCGGTTCTATTTGTCCAAAAGCCTTGTCACGCCCGCAGCCAGAAAGACCGACAGATATGCCGACCCCCGTCTAGTTGGTGTAAAAGCCAACTTGTCCTTTTAAGCTACTATTTCAATGTCAAGCGTCACAAGAGAGTCTAACTTTGTCAACACAACGACTACTGGTCACTAAACCAAGTCTAGGCCATAAAGTAGTAATAAAATAAAATTAAAACTAAATATAAAAAATTTACAAAATAAAAAAAATTTTTTTTACAAAAAGTAGAGGCGAGCGAGTAGGCCCTGTCGATAGTCCTCCCCGAGCTCTATTCAAAAACCCAAACACCACCGCTCTAGGCCAAACGGTTCCGGAGATACGGGTGTTCGAAAATCCAGGCAAAGCCCGCGGTTTCAGCCTGAGTTGGTAATTTGGCAGTAAAACCGGAACCAATAGCCCGATTTGGCCGTGCGTGGGCTCGTTGGATAGGTCTCGATTGGCCCTAGAGAGTGGGACTGAAAAAACGCTGAAAAATTTCAGGGTGCTGAAAATTGAAGATTTTCAGCCTAAGGTGTACAGGCCGTCACGCCAATACCCCCTGAAAAAACCCCGAGCTTCTAGGGCCCCCGGTTACGGAGCAATCGACGTTCCAAAATCAACTTGACAGCTGTCGAACTGTCAAACTCGGTCCCTCAAACCGGATTACTCCGCACCCAGAAGTCGTAGAAACCCGAGCTTGGGCTTAAACGTTTCGCCAGGATCTCCCCTACACGCCCAGGCGGTTTTCAGGAGACCAAAAATTTTTGGCCCCGATTTGCCTGAAAGTGGCTCGCGTCGAAAGGGGGCAACCCCCTGATGTCAACAGTCAAATCCCCAACCCTCTACGACCACTGAGTCGGGAGCAATAGGCGTTTGAAATTTGCCAATATGGCCGCCCAGCTGTCAAAAGCTGTATAAAAACAGCTGTAGATCCCCAACCGTAGGTCGCAGAGAGGTGCGGCTTCCACTGGGAGTCTCAGTACGACTACCTCTACAATGTAGGTGGGTTTTCAGGCCTGAAAATTTTTGGTCGCTGAAAACGCCTGAAAGACTTATATTCTAAAAATATACAAAAAACAGCACAGTACACAAAAAACCCGAACGCTCTGAGTCCCTCAGAAGCCGAGCTGTAAAGCCCCAAAGTTTCAGCCTAAAAATTTTTAAAAGTCTGAAAATTCAAAATCTGCTGTTTTTGGGCCTAGAGGACCAAACTTTGGG
>CAJQGB010000021.1:0-50488 GCA_905475315.1 Autographa pulchrina | reverse complement strand
CTGCGGCCTGCGCAGAATGGCGAGAGTGCTGGCCGTCAGGTCGAGCGCCCATACGGGAGCCCCGTATAGGGCCATGGACCGCACGATTCCCACGTACAACCGCCTACAGGCGGGCGCTCGGGCCCCCCATGTTGGGAAGCAACGTTGAAAGCGCGCCCCGCCGCGCCCATGAGCTTGGCGCTAGCCGCCGGAAGTGAGGCCCGAATTCCCAACGGCTGTCGAGCACCAATCCTAGGTACTTCATGGTGAACCCGACAGCTATCCGAGCCCCACCGACCACGATGTGTGATCCCGGCGCCGGCGCCCGCCGGGGGCCATGAAACACCATGGCCTCCGACTTGTTCAGGGCCACCTCCAGGCCCAGGCGCCGGATGCGGTTCACCACCTGTGACACCGCAGCACGTGGCTATCAACGTCGCTTCCCTGTGCGAGCTCCCCCGGCAGTGACAAGCGTGTCGTCCGCATAACACGTCAAGTCTGCGCCCGACGGGAGCTCGCCTCTCAGCACCCAGTCGTAGCCGATGTTCCACAGGAGCGGTCCTAAGACCGATCCCTGTGGAACACCGCACGACATGGAGTGCCGACAAGCACCGTCACGTCCCCGATAGGTGACGCATCTGTCCTCCAGGTAAGCCCCTACTGTACGGCGGAGGTAGGGAGGCACGCGATGGTAATCCAGTGCCTCCCGAATACAGCTCCAGGGTAGGGTGTTGAATGCGTTGGAGATGTCTAAAGACACCGCCAACACCACCCCACCCCGGGACACCGTCTCCTCCGCCAGGGCCCTCACGCGCATGATGGCGTCTATGGTGGAGCGCCCCCGACGAAAACCAAACTGGTTGTCGTCCAGGTCCGGCCCCTCCCTGCACAAGTGGCTGACGAGGCGATCTGCGATAATTCGCTCGAACAGTTTGCCCGCCTCGTCGAGCAGCACTATGGGCCGATACGCGGACGGCGAGTCCGCGGGGCGCCCCTCCTTCCTGAACAGGACCAGCCTCCCCTCCTTCCATACACTGGGAAACTGGCCCCGCCCGAGGACATGCCGTGGAAGAGCCCCTCAGCTGGGGCTCCAGCTCCTTCAGAGCCAAGACGAGAGCTCGACCAGGAACTCCGTCGGGTCCGGGCGCTGTGTTCTTAGCCCGGAGTCGCGACACGGCCGCTCTCGTCTCTGACAGCGTCACCTCGGGGACATCGGTGCTCTCCTCTTCTGGAGAGTCTGTGGCTGAGGGCGAAGCCATCGCCGGGGGAACATGTCCCCCTCGCACAGGGAAGAGGGTTGATACTACCACCTCTAGCAGCCGGGGCCGCATGGTCTGCACCAGCGGGGGCGCCCAGGGACGCAACTTGCCCCTTACCCAGCGGTAGGGGCGCCCCCACGGATCCCGATCCAGGGACCCCAGCAGCTCCTCCCTGGCACGCGACTTCGAGTCGCGATGGCCAGCCACAGAGTCTCCTTGGACGCGCGGGTACACCTCATACAGCGCGTCCTCCTCGGCGGAATCCCGTCGACGTCGTCCTCCGGTATCGGGTGTACCGGCGGCGGGGCCGCAACGCACGCTACGCGCAATTGCGCCGATCTCGGCGGGTCCACCAGTACACCTGGCGCCTTGCGGACTGTTTGGCGGACACGGGGCATGGACGGCGTCGCAGATCTGCGTCATCGCCCCGCGAAACCACAGCGCCCTCCGCTTCGACGTCGACGGGGCCGTCCGTCGCCGACTCCCAGGTCCAGGACTGGACTAAGGCAGCTTCCTCGAGTAGTTCCCTGTCGATGCGCTTAAGCGCCCAACGCGGGCCGTCGTTCATCGGGGTTGTTGGATGGCGGCCGCCTGCGGTCTGGGCGGAGACGTCGAACCGAACATACCGATGGTCCGATAACGTCCTCCACCTCCACAGCGACACGCCAGTCGCGGACCCGGCCGGCGACAGAGGGGCTAGCGAACGAAACGTCCACTATCGACCCGCCCCGCTGCCGCACGCACGTGAATTCCGAACCCGATTCAGGACGACCAGGCCAGTCGTCACCGCCCACTCTTCCAACAACCTCGCCCCGAGGGTCAGTGACCGGAGATCCCCACGCCGATGACTTGGCGTTGAGATCCCCGAGCACAAAAAACGGGACGAGGGTGGTAGCGGCCTACGACGGCGCCCAACTCGACAAGGAACCCCTCGAAGTCGGCGAGACTCTTGTTGGGGGAGAAATACGCCAAACCTAACCTAACCTAACCTTTTTTTTTTTTTTTTTTTTTCGGGGGGAAATCCTCATGGACTTCCTCCGCCTGGGGAGAGGCGGAGGGGCGGTGCCGGACTCATACCGGCTAAAACCCCCCGGTGTCTCCTCCTCGCACGTGCGCGTGGGGCCGCGGGAATCCGGATTCTTCCGCAGCCCCACACTGGTGCCGGCCCGGTCTGTCCGGGCCTCAGCTCCTGCACGGGGTAGTGAGGTGTACAACTACCCCGTGCACCGCCTCAGGGGCGCGCGCCGACACCCGCGCGCGCCTCCGCCTCGGGTCCATCGAATAGGGGGCGGGGACTTCCCCAAGTCCCTCGCCCCTGGACCCATTCATGGGGGCGGAGAAGGGCGTTGTCCGCCCTTCCCCTGCGCCCGGTGCGTCTTCTGCGGCCGGGGAAGGGAGTCGAGATCTCCCTCTCCCGTTCCGCAGTCTCCTTCTGCGACATCACGTCCTCGCAGAAGGACACCACCGCGTCCCACAACCTAACCTAACCTAACCTAACCTTTTTTTTTTTTTTTTTTTCGGCGGGGGAATCCTCATGGACACCCACCCACTCGGGGGAGCGGATGGGTAGTGTCAGACTCTTACTGACTAAACCTGAACCGCCGTGCACCGTCATCCGCGTTTAGCGTTGGCGCGTGGTAATGCGTTGCAATTCGTCACGCGCCAACCGCGGGGATCCATCGGCCGATAAGCCGATGGCTCACTTTCGTGATTGGAGGCCGAAGTGTAAAAGGCTTCGGCCTCCGCGCCTCGTATTGGAACCACACCCGATGCTACGAAATGTGGCTCCCCGTCGTGGGTCCTATACACGGACGACATGCACCCCCGTGCCTGTCGCCCAGGGCCCTAGTTAGGGCGGGAGATCGCGCTCATGCGCGGCTCTGCGCCGCCCCACTCGACGTCGGCGTATCTGGGGCGCGTCGGGGTCGTCCTCCCGAGCGCGCTCCGCCGCCTCCTTCTGGGACATGACAGTCTCACAGAAGGAGGACAGCGCGTCCCACGCTGCGCGACTGCTGAGCGCGGATGCGACAACGCGGAGACGTCCACGCCTCCCAGCGCCGCCTGGAGAACGGCGCGGGGCTCGGCGAAGGTGGGACACACGGCCAGGGTGTGCAGCGCGGTGTCATCGCTGGCACCGCACTGGTGGCAAGCCGTGGTCCCCTCCCTCCTGGCGACCCGGCACAGGTAATGGCCAAAGGCCCCGTGCCCGGTCAGTACCTGCGTGAGGCGGTAGGTCAATAAACCGTACCGCCTCTCCACCCACGGTTGGAGATGTGGGCGGATCGCTTCGATGGTGACCCGTCCCGCCGACGGTCTCGCGAGCCGAAGCTCCCAATTCCGCATGGTGACGAGACGGGCCTGTCTTCTCCATAGCTCGCGCTGCCTCGGCATGGGGTCGGTACCCCGGGACCGGAGCTCGGTGCAACGGGTGTAAAGGTCCGTTAGCACCTTCGCGTCCAGATCCCAAGGCGGTGTCCCAGCCAAGACACACGCGGCTTCGTGACCGACGGTCCGGTAGGCCCGGACGATCCTGTTGGCAACAGCACGCTGCGAACCAAGTAGGACCGCCCGGTTATCGGCCGTCAGTCGGTCACTCCAAATGGGTGCGCCGTACAGAGCCATCGATCTAATGACCGAGGCATATAGACGGCGACACCCAACGTCGGGGCCCCCGACATTTGGCAGGAGCCTTCCGAGGGCCGCAGCGGCGGACCGAAGCCTCGGCGCCAACCGCTGAAAATGCTCCCGGAAGCTCAACCGCCCGTCGAGGACCAGGCCGAGATACTTCATTGTGCCCGACAGTGGGATCCTCGCGTCCTCCACCGTCAGGCACAAATCCGTATGTCTGCTCCGGGGGCCGTGTAGCAAAAGTGCTTCGGTCTTCCCCAGAGCGACGTCCAATCCAAGCATCCGGATGCGACCTACGACGAGCTGTACGCCGCAGGTAGCACGCCGGATGCACTCCTCCTGGGTGGTCCCTCTCACCAACACCAGGGTGTCGTCTGCATAGCAGACGACCTCCGTCTGACAGAGGAGGGCACCGCGAAGCACCCAATCGTACCCGATGTTCCACAAGAGAGGTCCTAGGACTGACCCCTGCGGAACACCGCGCCCGGTGGGTTGCAGCTGCGGGCCCATCACTCCGGAGTACGCGACATGCCTGTCGCGCAGGTAGTCCGCCACGATGTGCTGGAGGTAGAGGGGCGCCCCGTGATAACGAAGCGCCGCCTCAATGCACTGGTGCGGCAGCGAGTTGAAGGCGTTCGCGATGTCGAGCGACACCGCTAGCGCCATTCCTCCCCGCGCCGCAGCCTCCGTGGCGAACCTCTTGACGTGGCTCAGGGCGTCCAGCGTGGACCGGCCCGCCCTGAAGCCGAACTGGGAGGCCGACAAGTCGGGTCCCGTGCTCGTCAGATGCCGAACGATGCGGGCGGCGATGACGCGCTCAAAGAGCTTGCCCGCCTCGTCCAGCAGAACGATAGGCCGGTAGCCCGAAGGCGAGTCGGCCGGGCGTCCCTCCTTGCGAAGGAGGACGAGCTGCCCCGTCTTCCAGACTTTGGGGAATCTCCCCGCCACTAAACAGGCGTTGAAGAGACCCCGCAGCCGGTCCTTCAGGGGACCCACAGCCAAGGCAATAGCCCGAGCCGGTACCCCGTCAGGTCCAGGAGCAGTCGTCTTCGTTCGGAGGCGTTGGGTACACGCCTCGAACTCTCCTTCGGTTATCTCCTCCAGCTGTTCCCGCGAAAACGCGGTACCCATAGCTGGAGGGATAAAGTCAGTCCGGTGGGATGGGAACAGGGACGAAACGATGTTCCGGAGGAGCTGAGGCTCCATGGACTCCGTAATCGGGGGCGCTGCGACGCGAAGTTTATTCCGCGCCGCCAGGTACGGGCGACCCCACGGATCCCGGTTCAGCTCCTCGTACATCTCCTGCCTTGCTGCGGCCTTCGCCTGCAGAATGGCCAGGCGGAGATTTGATCTGGCCGTGCGGTAGGCCCTGTAAAGAGGGGCCTCCGCGGCCTCGTCCCTGTGCCTAGAGCGATGGCGTGTGTACCGGCGTTGCGCCTCAACACACGCCTCCCTAAGCACTGCGATCTCTGGCGACCACCAGTAGACTGCCCGTCTGTTGGGTCTTCTCCGGACGCGAGGCATCGCTGCGTCGCAAACCGACGTAAGCGTTCTGCGAAACAACTCCGCCTCGTCGTCAATCGAGAGACCCGACGGTGGTGCGCACCAGTCACTGATGATGGCCGCCTCGATCAGCAGTTCCCTGTCAAGCTTTTTAAGGGCCCATCGTGGAGGGCCTGAGTTCGGGGTCGGCCGAACCCTGGGCCCCCTGGAGGGAGAGACGCTGAACCGAATGTACCTGTGATCAGACAGCGTCTCCATCCCTACCACGACACGCCAGTCGTTTATGCGCCCGGCAATGGCCGGGGAGCAAAACGACAGGTCCACAATGGACCCGCCATTATGCCGGACGCAAGTCTGGGTGCGACCCCGGTTTAGTAGGACAAAGTCCAACCCCAGGGCCCACTCCTCCAGTAATTCCCCGCGCCGGTCTGTTGCCGGTTCCCCCCAAGCCGTGCTCTTGGCATTGAGGTCCCCTAGCAGAATGACCGGGCGAGGTGCCAGCACTCGAACAAGGGCCTCCAGTTCGGCCATAAATGACTCAAACTCGGAGAGGCCCCTGTTCGGTGAAAAGTACGCGCCGATGACGGCGTACGATCCCCATGACGCGGCGACATATCCAGAGCCCCTACGGACAGTGTGTAGGGGCTGGGAACGCGTGCCTGTTGCGGCGACGACAGCGACGGACCCGTCGAGGTCCCCCGCCCAGTTGGGCCGGGGGGGGACAAAATAGGGCTCCGCCACCACCGCAACGTCAATCTCCCACTCCGCCAGTGCCTGTAGGAGGAGATCCTGGGCACCGGCGCAGTGGTTGATGTTCCCCTGGAGGAAGAGATGTGGACGGACTTGGTCCATTAAGACTCCATCATCTCCTCCGTGCGGGGCGCGACCTGCGCCCTCGCCGCGTCATTTGGGGGCCGTACTGAGGCCCTCTTGTTCCTGGTCGGGGCCGGGGGAGCACATCCCCGGCTGCCCATCTGGTGGTCCGCCTTGCGCCCCCTCTGCACGCAGATGGGGCATTTGGCGGGCTCACCGCAGGATGCCGCCTTGTGGCCGGGCTGTGCACACCTGTAACACAGCCCGCTACGGTCCGTCTCGCCGGTGCACACGGGCCTAGTGTGCCCGATCTCCAGGCATCGGAAACACTTCATGGGCCGTGCTGCAAGTTGCACCACACGAGCGGAGCTCCAGCCGACCAAGAACTTCTTGGACCTCGTCGTGACGAGCCTAGGGGCCGCGACCAGCGGGCACTTCACCAGGGCGGTGAACATGCCCCCGGGGCCCAGCCTAAGCTCGCCGACCGTCACCGTGCCGGGAGGACACTGGCCCTTCGCCATGACGGCTGCAGTGAGGTCCTCCTTAGTGACGGAGTCATCCAGGTCTGTCACCCGGAGCTCCGCGCACTTGCAAGGTCTGTGGACCCTCACTGTGCCATCCTCGTAGATGGCCTTCAGCCGCTCGGCCATCAGGTCCGCCCCCTCCCGGCTCAGGTTCCTGGGGAGCTCGAGTACTCGAGCTCCCGTCTGGGACCTTTTGATCCGGATGGGATCGACCGCCATGTCGATCCCCAGCTCGGCGACATTGATATGTCGCCGCGCCTTCTCCAGGACCTGGGCGTACGTGAGCCCTTGGCTGGCAGCCTCGGGCTCAATCGTTAAGACAACGGCGGGCGTCTGAGCCGCACGCCGCTGCCTCTGGGCCATCTTCCTCCGCTGTCTGCCGCTCTGCTTCTTGGACGGTGTCTTCCTGGCGGGTCTGGGTTTGGGGGCCTCTGTCCTGACCCTGTTCCTCACCCTTTTCCGCCGGGAGACCTCGGTCCAGCCACCAGCTTCGTCAGCGCCCGCACTCTGCTCTGGTGCAGCAGGTTTAGGCGCCGGCCTTGAAGCCGGTTTGGTAGCAGGCTTGGCGGTGGCAACCCTCGCAGCCGCCCTGGGAGCCGGCTTGGGGGCCGGTCCAGGTCGCTGCTTCGGAGCCGTCGCTTTTGGAGGCTGCTTCGGTGCCGGGCCGGGAGTCGGCCTCGGTGCTGGGCCGGGAGCCGGCCTCGGAGCCGGTCTGGGAGTCGGCTTTGGTGCCGACTTCGGCTTCTCAGCCGCTTTTAGAGGCTGCTTGGCGGGCTGCTTGGCGGCTGGTTTGGGCCCTCTGCCCACAACCTCCGCGCAGCTTCGCCTGTCCGCCGCCAGGGGCGGGCGTAAAACCCGCTCCGGCGGAAGCAGCTCCTTGACCCCGGCCAGCTTGGCGTCCATCATTGTCCCGACCGACAACATGATGGACCGCTGGAACTCGGCCATGTCGAACGCTGCAGGGGCCTGCTCGCGCACCACGAGCATCTGGCCCCTGAGGTCTTCGACCTCTTTGCTCAGCCGAGCATTGTCGGCGAGCAACCTCTCCATGCAGGTGGAGCTCGTCAGGGAGCGAACGCCATCCTGGACAAGCTCCACCGCATCTTTGAGACGCTTGACATAGGTCCCCTTGATATTTTTGGAGGTGCGCGCTACCTCCAATATCGACAGGAGACCTCTGTCGATGCGTTCTTTGACAGAGGAGGGGTCGGTCGGCTGCGAGCCGGAACTAATGAGGTCCCGGACAGCCGCCCGAGCCTCCCTCCTCTGTCTCTCCTCCTCCTCCTTCTCTGCCGACGCACGGGCGTCAGGTGTCTGCGCCGCTTCAGCGGCGAGCGCCCTGTACAGCTCGCGCTGTCGGCTGAGCCCCACGTAACGACCGTGGGTCACACGACCGCGGGACTGCGTCGACGATGCTAATGAGGCATCGCTCTCGCAGCCCGAAGCGGCGCGGCTACCCACGTCGTCCTCTTCCCCGACCGAACCACGTCGTGGACGCTTCCGGCCGAGCTTCCCGGAGACGGAGCTATCTCGGGACCGGCAAGGCGCCGGCACCTCAAACTCCATCTCCACCTCCTCAGGGCGACCGGTGGTCGTCGCCTGAGCGTCCATGGCGAGCCTCTCGAGCACCACTCGAGGCTCTCTCGCCATGCACTCCGCACTCTCGGCGTGACTCAGCCTGCTCGCAGACCGAGTCACCCTCCCCTCCCCCCCCAATGACGGCTCGTGGGTTTCCCCACTCGCCGAGGCAGATGTTGGCGCCAGCAAATACGTGCGCCTGAACTCCGAAGAGCCACGGGATTCTGGTCGACCTGAGGCCTCCCTACCCGCTTGCTGATTTTGTTTTCCATCTGACTGTTCCATGATTTTTGTTTTGTGATGCCCTAATGACGGAGTACCCCTCCGCCATGCAGCCCCTAGCCGGGCATCGGAAGCGTAGGCTTCAGGGTAATTTTTATAGTGGTTTTCTTCCACGTAGCCCCCTTCCTGTAAGGGAAGGCGGCCCCCGGTCCCGTCCTGAAAAGGACAGGATTACGGGTTGGCCGGCGGTGACCGGAGTCCTGCCCGACGAATCAGGCCCGCCGCCCGCGAATGCGCCCCCAATCTCTCAAAAGAGAGAAAGGAGGGCAAACATACCGGCCGTCGCCGCGATTCGGAATACGTCCGAGACGCCGACGAGCACTACCGCTCACCTCAACCGTTCCTCCTCTAACGAGGAGGTAAAGGAGAGAGAGCACCACCCGTTGCCGTTGCCCGGAATATCCAGGACGCCAACGGGTCGCGACCGACAGCGATCGCCCTACCGCCCACCACTGCTACTTGGACAACGTCCAAGACGCCTGTGGGCCGCGATGTTCGACCAGCAAAAGGCACCGATCAAACCCGCACGTCCGCTCCCTCCGCCATCCCCCCCAAAAAGAAGGTCAGGAGGAGGAAGCACTGCGCCCGCTGCCGCTACCCAGAATGAGTCCAGGACGCCAGCGGGCCGCGATGTCCAGCCAGCAAAAACACCGACCAAACTCGCACGTCCGCTCCCTCTACCATCCCCCCCAAAAAGAAGGTCAGGAGGAGGAAGCACTGCGCCCGCTGCCGCTACCCAGAATGAGTCCAGGACACCAGCGGGCCGCGATGTCCAGCCAGCAAAACCACTGACCGAACTCGCCCAACAGCTCCACTCGACCGTCCCCCGCGCGCATGGGGGCACGGAGAGAGAGCGACCCACTGCCGCTACTCGGAATAAGTCCGAGACGCCAGCAGGTCGAACAACACGCGGTGACCTGGACAGATAGGCCACCGCCGTCCGCCCACCACATGGAGAAGTGGGCAGACCCAACGCCTGCCGCCGCTACTCGGAGTACGTCCGAGACGCCGGCAGGTTGCGACATCCGGCCCGCAGTAAACACAGACCGAACTCGCACGACCGCTCCCTCCGCCATCCCCCCCAAAAAGAAGGTCAGGAGGAGGAAGCACTGCACCCGCTGCCGCTACCCGGAATGAGTCCGAGACGCCAGCAGGTGACCACCACGCGGCGGTCTGGACAGATCAGACCCCGCCGTCCACCCACAAGAATGTGGGCAGACTCACCGCCCGCCGCCGCTACTCGGAATACGTCCGAGACGCCGGCAGGCCGCGATGTCTAGCCAGCAGTTGACACTGGCCAGACCCGCCGCGGCTGTCACATCCTCAGGCTGAGGAGCGACCCCGCTGCTGGAGCTGTCCGCGCCGGTAAACCGGTACCGCACATATCTGTGCGGCATTCCCTTATCCGCAACCTAGGGACGCGCCCGGTAGGGGTCCAGCAACCCCTCTCCCGCAGGATGCACCACTCCCGCGGGTCCGGGAACCTAACCTAACCTTTTTTTTTTTTTTTTTTTTGATAAGGCGGGGGAATCCTCATGGACACCCACCCACTCGGGGGAGCGGATGGGTAGTGTCAGACTTTTACTGACTAAACCTGAACCGCCGTGCACCGTCATCCGCGTTTAGCGTTGGCGCGTGGTAATGCGTTGCAATTCGTCACGCGCCAACCGCGGGGATCCATCGGCCAATAAGCCGATGGCTCACTTTCGTGATTGGAGGCCGAGTGTAAAAGGCTTCGGCCTCCCCGCCTCGTATTGGAACCACACCCGATGCTACGAAATGTGGCTCCCCGTCGTGGGTCCTATAGTCGGACGACATGCACCCCCGTGCCTGTCGCCCAGGGCCCTAGTTAGGGCGGGAGATCGCGCTCATGCGCGGCTCTGCGCCGCCCCACTCGACGTCGGCGTATCTGGGGCGCGTCGGGGTCGTCCTCCCGAGCGCGCTCCGCTGCCTCCTTCTGGGACATGACAGTCTCACAGAAGGAGGACAACGCGTCCCACGCTGCGCGACTGCTGAGCGCGGATGCGACAACAGCCGACAGCGCGGAGACGTCCACGCCACCCAGCGCCGCCTGGAGAACGGCGCGGGGCTCGGCGAAGGTGGGACACACGGCCAGGGTGTGCAGCGCGGTGTCATCGCTGGCACCGCACTGGTGGCAAGCCGTGGTCCCCTCCCTCCTGGCGACCCGGCACAGGTAATGGCCAAAGGCCCCGTGCCCGGTCAGTATCTGCGTGAGGCGGTAGGTCAATAAACCGTACCGCCTCTCCACCCACGGTTGGAGATGTGGGCGGATCGCTTCAACTGTGACCCGTCCCGCCGACGGTCTCGCGAGCCGAAGCTCCCAATTCCGCATGGTGACGAGACGGGCCTGTCGTCGCCAGAGCTCGCGTTGCCTCGGCATGGGGTCGGCACCCCGGGACCGGAGCTCGGTGCAACGGGTGTAAAGGTCCGTTAGCACCTTCGCGTCCAGATCCCAAGGCGGTGTCCCAGCCAAGACACACGCGGCTTCGTGACCGACGGTCCGGTAGGCCCGGACGATCCTGTTGGCAACAGCACGCTGCGAACCAAGTAGGACCGCCCGGTTATCGGCCGTCAGTCGGTCACTCCAAATGGGTGCGCCGTACAGAGCCATCGATCTAATGACCGAGGCATATAGACGGCGACACCCAACGTCGGGGCCCCCGACATTTGGCAGGAGCCTTCCGAGGGCCGCAGCGGCGGACCGAAGCCTCGGCGCCAACCGCTGAAAATGCTCCCGGAAGCTCAACCGCCCGTCGAGGACCAGGCCGAGATACTTCATTGTGCCCGACAGCGGGATCCTCGCGTCCTCCACCGTCAGGCACAAATCCGTATGTCTGCTCCGGGGGCCGTGTAGCAAAAGTGCTTCGGTCTTCCCCAGAGCGACGTCCAATCCAAGCATCCGGATGCGACCTACGACGAGCTGCACGCCGCAGGTAGCACGCCGGATGCACTCCTCCTGGGTGGTCCCCCGGACCAACACCAGGGTGTCGTCTGCATAGCAGACGACCTCCGTCTGACAGAGGAGGGCACCGCGAAGCACCCAATCGTACCCGATGTTCCACAAGAGAGGTCCTAAGACTGACCCCTGCGGAACACCGCGCCCGGTGGGTTGCAGCTGCGGGCCCATCACTCCGGAGTACGCGACATGCCTGTCGCGCAGGTAGTCCGCCACGATGTGCTGGAGGTAGAGGGGCGCCCCGTGGTAACGAAGCGCCGCCTCAATGCACTGGTGCGGCAGCGAGTTGAAGGCGTTCGCGATGTCGAGCGACACCGCTAGCGCCATTCCTCCCCGCGCCGCAGCCTCCGTGGCGAACCTCTTGACGTGGCTCAGGGCGTCCAGCGTAGACCGGCCCGCCCTGAAGCCGAACTGGGAGGCCGACAAGTCGGGTCCCGTGCCCGTCAGATGCCGGACGATGCGGGCGGCGATGACGCGCTCAAAGAGCTTGCCCGCCTCGTCCAGCAGAACGATAGGCCGGTAGCCCGAAGGCGAGTCGGCCGGGCGTCCCTCCTTGCGAAGGAGGACGAGCTGCCCCGTCTTCCAGACTTTGGGGAATCTCCCCGCCACTAAACAGGCGTTGAAGAGACCCCGCAGCCGGTCCTTCAGGGGACCCACAGCCAAGGCAATAGCCCGAGCCGGTACCCCGTCAGGTCCAGGAGCAGTCGTCTTCGTTCGGAGGCGTTGGGTACACGCCTCGAACTCTCCTTCGGTTATCTCCTCCAGCTGTTCCCGCGAAAACGCGGTACCCATAGCTGGAGGGATAAAGTCAGTCCGGTGGGATGGGAACAGGGACGAAACGATGTTCCGGAGGAGCTGAGGCTCCATGGACTCCGTAATCGGGGGCGCTGCGACGCGAAGTTTATTCCGCGCCGCCAGGTACGGGCGACCCCACGGATCCCGGTTCAGCTCCTCGTACATCTCCTGCCTTGCTGCGGCCTTCGCCTGCAGAATGGCCAGGCGGAGATTTGATCTGGCCGTGCGGTAGGCCCTGTAAAGAGGGGCCTCCGCGGCCTCGTCCCTGTGCCTAGAGCGATGGCGTGTGTACCGGCGTTGCGCCTCAACACACGCCTCCCTAAGCACTGCGATCTCTGGCGACCACCAGTAGACTGCCCGTCTGTTGGGTCTTCTCCGGACGCGAGGCATCGCTGCGTCGCAAACCGACGTAAGCGTTCTGCGAAACAACTCCGCCTCGTCGTCAATCGAGAGACCCGACGGTGGTGCGCACCAGTCACTGATGATGGCCGCCTCGATCAGCAGTTCCCTGTCTATCCGTTTTATGGCCCATCGTGGAGGGCCTGAGTTCGGGGTCGGCCGAACCCTGGGCCCCCTGGAGGGAGAGACGCTGAACCGAATGTACCTGTGATCAGACAGCGTCTCCATCCCTACCACGACACGCCAGTCGTTTATGCGCCCGGCAATGGCCTGGGAGCAAAATGACAGGTCCACGATGGACCCGCCATTATGCCGGACGCAAGTCTGGGTGCGACCCCGGTTTAGTAGGACAAAGTCCAACCCCAGGGCCCACTCCTCCAGTAATTCCCCGCGCCGGTCTGTTGCCGGTTCCCCCCAAGCCGTGCTCTTGGCATTGAGGTCCCCTAGCAGAATGACCGGGCGAGGTGCCAGCACTCGAACAAGGGCCTCCAGTTCGGCCATAAATGACTCAAACTCGGAGAGGCCCCTGTTCGGTGAAAAGTACACGCCGATGACGGCGTACGATCCCCATGACGCGGCGACATATCCAGAGCCCCTACGGATAGTGTGTAGGGGCTGGGAACGCGTGCCTGTTGCGGCGACGACAGCGACGGACCCGTCGAGGTCCCCCGCCCAGTTGGGCCGGGGGGGGACAAAATAGGGCTCCGCCACCACCGCAACGTCAATCTCCCACTCCGCCAGTGCCTGTAGGAGGAGATCCTGGGCACCGGCGCAGTGGTTGATGTTCCCCTGGAGGAAGAGATGTGGACGGACTTGGTCCATTAAGACTCCATCATCTCCTCCGTGCGGGGCGCGACCTGCGCCCTCGCCGCGTCATTTGGGGGCCGTACTGAGGCCCTCTTGTTCCTGGTAGGGGCCGGGGGAGCACATCCCCGGCTGCCCATCTGGTGGTCCGCCTTGCGCCCCCTCTGCACGCAGATGGGGCATTTGGCGGGCTCACCGCAGGATGCCGCCTTGTGGCCGGGCTGTGCACACCTGTAACACAGCCCGCTACGGTCCGTCTCGCCGGTGCACACGGGCCTAGTGTGTCCGATCTCCAGGCATCGGAAACACTTCATGGGCCGTGCTGCAAGTTGCACCACACGAGCGGAGCTCCAGCCGACCAGGAACTTTTTGGACCTCGTCGTGACGAGCCTAGGGGCCGCGACCAGCGGGCACTTCACCAGGGCGGTGAACATGCCCCCGGGGCCCAGCCTAAGCTCGCCGACCGTCACCGTGCCGGGAGGACACTGGCCCTTCGCCATGACGGCTGCAGTGAGGTCCTCCTTAGTGACGGAGTCATCCAGGTCTGTCACCCGGAGCTCCGCGCACTTGCAAGGTCTGTGGACCCTCACTGTGCCATCCTCGTAGATGGCCTTCAGCCGCTCGGCCATCAGGTCCGCCCCCTCCCGGCTCAGGTTCCTGGGGAGCTCGAGTACTCGAGCTCCCGTCTGGGACCTTTTGATCCGGATGGGATCGACCGCCATGTCGATCCCCAGCTCGGCGACATTGATATGTCGCCGCGCCTTCTCCAGGACCTGGGCGTACGTGAGCCCTTGGCTGGCAGCCTCGGGCTCAATCGTTAAGACAACGGCGGGCGTCTGAGCCGCACGCCGCTGCCTCTGGGCCATCTTCCTCCGCTGTCTGCCGCTCTGCTTCTTGGACGGTGTCTTCCTGGCGGGTCTGGGTTTGGGGGCCTCTGTCCTGACCCTGTTCCTCACCCTTTTCCGCCGGGAGACCTCGGTCCAGCCTCCAGCTTCATCCGCACCCGCACTCTGCTCTGGTGCAGCAGGTTTGGGCGCCGGTCTTGAAGCCGGTTTTGGAGCAGGCTTGGCAGCGGCAGCCTTTGCAGCCGCCCTGGGAGCCGGCTTGGGGGCCGGTCCAGGTCGTCGCTTCGGTGCCGGTCCGGGAGTCGGCCTCGGTGCCGGGCCGGGAGCCGGCCTCGGAGCCGGTCTGGGAGTCGGCATTGGTGCCGACTTCGGCTTCTCAGCCGCTTTTAGAGGCTGCTTGGGTGCGGGCTTGGCGGGCTGCTTGGCGGCTGGTTTGGGCCCTCTGCCCACAACCTCCGCACAGCTTCGCCTGTCCGCCGCCAGGGGCGGGCGTAAAACCCGCTCCGGCGGAAGCAGCTCTTTCACCCCGGCCAGCTTGGCGTCCATCATTGTCCCGACCGACAACATGATGGACCGCTGGAACTCGGCCATGTCGAACGCTGCAGGGGCCCGCTCGCGCACCACGAGCATCTGGCCCCTGAGGTCTTCGACCTCTTTGCTCAGCCGAGCATTGTCGGCGAGCAGCCTGTCCACGCAGGTGGAACTTGTCAGGGAGCGAACGCCATCCTGGACAAGCTCCACCGCATCTTTGAGACGCTTGATATAGGTCCCCTTGATATTTTTGGAGGTGCGCGCTACCTCCAATATCGACAGGAGACCACTGTCAATGCGTTCCTTGACAGAGGAGGGGTCGGTCGGCTGCGAGCCGGAACTAATGAGGTCCCGGACAGCCGCCCGAGCCTCCCTCCTCTGTCTCTCCTCCTCTTTCTTCTCTGCCGACGCACTGGTGTCAGGTGTCTGCGCCGCTTCAGCGGCGAGCGCCCTGTACAGCTCGCGCTGTCGGCTGAGCCCCACATAACGACCGTGGGTCACACGACCGCGGGACTGCGTCGACGATGCTAATGAGGCATCGCTCTCGCAGCCCGAAGCGGCGCGGCTACCCACGTCGTCCTCTTCCCCGACCGAACCACGTCGTGGACGCTTCCGGCCGAGCTTCCCGGAGACGGAGCTATCTCGGGACCGGCAAGGCGCCGGCACCTCAAACTCCATCTCCATCTCCTCCTCAGGGCGACCGGTGGTCGTCGCCTGAGCGTCCATGGCGAGCCTCTCGAGCACCACTCGAGGCTCTCTCGCCATGCACTCCGCACTCTCGGCGTGACTCAGCCTGCTCGCAGACCGAGTCACCCTCCCCTCCCCCCCCAATGACGGCTCGTGGGTCTCCCCACTCACCGAGGCAGATGTTGGCGCCAGCAAATACATGCGCCTGAACTCCGAAGAGCCACGGGATTCTGGTCGACCTGAGGCCTCCCTACCCGCTTGCTGAATTGGTTTTTCATCTGACTTGTCCATGTTGTTTTTTTGGTTGATGCCCTAACGACGGAGTACCCCTCCGCCATGCAGCCCCTAGCCGGGCATCGGAAGCGTAGGCTTCAGGGTAATTTTTATAGTGGTTTTCTTCCACGTAGCCCCCTTCCTGTAAGGGAAGGCGGCCCCCGGTCCCGTCCTGAAAAGGACAGGATTACGGGTTGGCCGGCGGTGACCGGAGTCCTGCCCGACGAATCGGGCCCGCCGCCCGCGAATGCGCCCCCAATCTCTCAAAAGAGAGAAAGGAGGGCAAACATACCGGCCGTCGCCGCGATTCGGAATACGTCCGAGGCGCCGACGAGCCACTACCGCTCACCTCAACCGTTCCTCCTCTAACGAGGAGGTAAAGGAGAGAGAGCACCACCCGTTGCCGTTGCCCGGAATATCCAGGACGCCAACGGGTCGCGACCGACAGCGATCGCCCTACCGCCCACCACTGCTACTTGGATAACGTCCAAGACGCCTGTGGGCCGCGATGTTCGACCAGCAAAAGGCACCGATCAAACCCGCACGTCCGCTCCCTCCGCCATCCCCCCCAAAAAGAAGGTCAGGAGGAGGAAGCACTGCGCCCGCTGCCGCTACCCAGAATGAGTCCAGGACGCCAGCGGGCCGCGATGTCCAGCCAGCAAAAACACCGACCAAACTCGCACGTCCGCTCCCTCTACCATCCCCCCCAAAAAGAAGGTCAGGAGGAGGAAGCACTGCGCTCGCTGCCGCTACCCAGAATGAGTCCAGGACGCCAGCGGGCCGCGATGTCCAGCCAGCAAAACCACTGACCGAACTCGCCCAACAGCTCCACTCGACCGTCCCCCGCGCGCATGGGGGCCCGGAGAGAGAGCGACCCACTGCCGCTACTCGGAATAAGTCCGAGACGCCAGCAGGTCGAACAACACGCGGTGACCTGGACAGATAGGCCACCGCCGTCCGCCCACCACATGGAGAAGTGGGCAGACCCAACGCCTGCCGCCGCTACTCGGAGTACGTCCGAGACGCCGGCAGGTTGCGACATCCGGCCCGCAGTAAACACAGACCGAACTCGCACGACCGCTCCCTCCGCCATCCCCCCCAAAAAGAAGGTCAGGAGGAGGAAGCCCTGCACCCGCTGCCGCTACCCGGAATGAGTCCGAGACGCCAGCAGGTGACCACCACGCGGCGGTCTGGACAGATCAGACCCCGCCGTCCACCCACAAGAATGTGGGCAGACCCACCGCCCGCCGCCGCTACTCGGAATACGTCCGAGACGCCGGCAGGCCGCGATGTCTAGCCAGCAGTTGACACTGGCCAGACCCGCCGCGGCTGTCACATCCTCAGGCTGAGGAGCGACCCCGCTGCTGGAGCTGTCCGCGCCGGTAAACCGGTACCGCACATATCTGTGCGGCATTCCCTTATCCGCAACCTAGGGACGCGCCCGGTAGGGGTCCAGCAACCCCTCTCCCGCAGGATGCACCACTCCCGCGGGTCACGGGAACCTAACCTAACCTTTTTTTTTTTTTTTTTTTTTTTGATAAGGCGGGGGAATCCTCATGGACACCCACCCACTCGGGGGAGCGGATGGGTAGTGTCAGACTCTTACTGACTAAACCTGAACCGCCGTGCACCGTCATCCGCGTTTAGCGTTGGCGCGTGGTAATGCGTTGCAATTCGTCACGCGCCAACCGCGGGGATCCATCGGCCAATAAGCCGATGGCTCACTTTCGTGATTGGAGGCCGAAGTGTAAAAGGCTTCGGCCTCCCCGCCTCGTATTGGAACCACACCCGATGCTACGAAATGTGGCTCCCCGTCGTGGGTCCTATACACGGACGACATGCACCCCCGTGCCTGTCGCCCAGGGCCCTAGTTAGGGCGGGAGATCGCGCTCATGCGCGGCTCTGCGCCGCCCCACTCGACGTCGGCGTATCTGGGGCGCGTCGGGGTCGTCCTCCCGAGCGCGCTCCGCCGCCTCCTTCTGGGACATGACGGTCTCACAGAAGGAGGACAGCGCGTCCCACGCTGCGCGACTGCTGAGCGCGGATGCGACAACAGCCGACAACGCGGAGACGTCCACGCCTCCCAGCGCCGCCTGGAGAACGGCGCGGGGCTCGGCGAAGGTGGGACACACGGCCAGGGTGTGCAGCGCGGTGTCATCGCTGGCACCGCACTGGTGGCAAGCCGTGGTCCCCTCCCTCCTGGCGACCCGGCACAGGTAATGGCCAAAGGCCCCGTGCCCGGTCAGTATCTGCGTGAGGCGGTAGGTCAATAAACCGTACCGCCTCTCCACCCACGGTTGGAGATGTGGGCGGATCGCCTCGATAGTTGCCCGTCCCGCCGACGGTCTCGCGAGCCGAAGCTCCCAATTCCGCATGGTGACGAGACGGGCCTGTCGTCGCCAGAGCTCGCGTTGCCTCGGCATGGGGTCGGTACCCCGGGACCGGAGCTCGGTGCAACGGGTGTAAAGGTCCGTTAGCACCTTCGCGTCCAGATCCCAAGGCGGTGTCCCAGCCAAGACACACGCGGCTTCGTGACCGACGGTCCGGTAGGCCCGGACGATCCTGTTGGCAACAGCACGCTGTGAACCAAGTAGGACCGCCCGGTTATCGGCCGTCAGTCGGTCACTCCATATGGGTGCGCCGTACAGAGCCATCGATCGAATGACCGAGGCATAGAGACGGCGACACCCAACGTCGGGGCCCCCGACATTTGGCAGGAGCCTTCCGAGGGCCGCAGCGGCGGACCGAAGCCTCGGTGCCAACCGCTGAAAATGCTCCCGGAAGCTCAACCGCCCGTCGAGGACCAGGCCGAGATACTTCATTGTGCCCGACAGTGGGATCCTCGCGTCCTCCACCGTCAGGCACAAATCCGTATGTCTGCTCCGGGGGCCATGAAGCAAAAGTGCTTCGGTCTTCCCCAGAGCGACGTCCAATCCTAGCATCCGGATGCGACCTACGACGAGCTGTACGCCGCAGGTAGCACGCCGGATGCACTCCTCCTGGGTGGTCCCCCGGACCAACACCAGGGTGTCGTCTGCATAGCAGACGACCTCCGTCTGACAGAGGAGGGCACCGCGAAGCACCCAATCGTACCCGATGTTCCACAAGAGAGGTCCTAAGACTGACCCCTGTGGAACACCGCGCCCGGTGGGTTGCAGCTGCGGGCCCATCACTCCGGAGTACGCGACATGCCTGTCGCGCAGGTAGTCCGCCACGATGTGCTGGAGGTAGAGGGGCGCCCCGTGGTAACGAAGCGCCGACTCTATGCACTGGTGCGGCAGCGAGTTGAAGGCGTTCGCGATGTCGAGCGACACCGCTAGCGCCATTCCTCCCCGCGCCGCAGCCTCCGCGGCGAACTTCCTGACGTGGCTCAGGGCGTCCAGTGTAGACCGGCCCGCCCTGAAGCCGAACTGGGAGGCCGACAAGTCGGGTCCCGTGCCCGTCAGATGCCGAACGATGCGGGCGGCGATGACGCGCTCAAAGAGCTTGCCCGCCTCGTCCAGCAGAACGATAGGCCGGTAGCCCGAAGGCGAGTCGGCCGGACGTCCCTCCTTGCGAAGGAGGACGAGCTGCCCCGTCTTCCAGACTTTGGGGAATCTCCCCGCCACTAAACAGGCGTTGAAGAGACCCCGCAGCCGGTCCTTCAGGGGACCCACAGCCAGGGCAATAGCCCGAGCCGGTACCCCGTCAGGTCCAGGAGCAGTCGTCTTCGTTCGGAGGCGTTGGGTACACGCCTCGAACTCTCCTTCGGTTATCTCCTCCAGCTGTTCCCGCGAAAACGCGGTACCCATAGCTGGAGGGATAAAGTCAGTCCGGTGGGATGGGAACAGGGACGAAACGATGTTCCGGAGGAGCTGAGGCTCCATGGACTCCGTAATCGGGGGCGCTGCGACGCGAAGTTTATTCCGCGCCGCCAGGTACGGGCGACCCCACGGATCCCGGTTCAGCTCCTCGTACATCTCCTGCCTTGCTGCGGCCTTCGCCTGCAGAATGGCCAGGCGGAGATTTGATCTGGCCGTGCGGTAGGCCCTGTAAAGAGGGGCCTCCGCGGCCTCGTCCCTGTGCCTAGAGCGATGGCGTGTGTACCGGCGTTGCGCCTCAACACACGCCTCCCTAAGCACTGCGATCTCTGGCGACCACCAGTAGACTGCCCGTCTGTTGGGTCTTCTCCGGACGCGAGGCATCGCTGCGTCGCAAACCGACGTAAGCGTTCTGCGAAACAGCTCCGCCTCGTCGTCAATCGAGAGACCCGACGGCGGTGCGCACCAGTCACTGATGATGGCCGCCTCGATCAGCAGTTCCCTGTCAATCCGTTTTATGGCCCATCGTGGAGGGCCTGAGTTCGGGGTCGGCCGAACCCTGGGCCCCCTGGAGGGAGAGACGCTGAACCGAATGTACCTGTGATCAGACAGCGTCTCCATCCCTACCACGACACGCCAGTCGTTTATGCGCCCGGCAATGGCCTGGGAGCAAAATGACAGGTCCACAATGGACCCGCCATTATGCCGGACGCAAGTCTGGGTGCGACCCCGGTTTAGCAGGACAAAGTCCAACCCCAGGGCCCACTCCTCCAATAGTTCCCCGCGCCGGTCTGTTGCCGGTTCCCCCCAAGCCGTGCTCTTGGCATTGAGGTCCCCCAGCAGAATGACCGGGCGGGGTGCCAGCACTCGAACAAGGGCCTCCAGTTCGGCCATAAATGACTCAAACTCGGAGAGACCCCTGTTCGGTGAGAAATACGCGCCGATGACGGCGTACGACCCCCATGACGCGGCGACATATCCAGAGCCCCTACGGATAGTGTGTAGGGGCTGGGAACGCGTGCCTGTTGCGGCGACGACAGCGACGGACCCGTCAAGGTCCCCCGCCCAGTTGGGCCGGGGGGGAACAAAATAGGGCTCCGCCACCACCGCAACGTCAATCTCCCACTCCGCCAGTGCCTGTAGGAGGAGATCCTGGGCACCGGCGCAGTGGTTGATGTTCCCCTGGAGGAAGAGATGTGGACGGACTTGGTCCATTAAGACTCCATCATCTCCTCCGTGCGGGGCGCGACCTGCGCCCTCGCCGCGTCATTTGGGGGCCGTACTGAGGCCCTCTTGTTCCTGGTCGGGGCCGGGGGAGCACATCCCCGGCTGCCCATCTGGTGGTCCGCCTTGCGCCCCCTCTGCACGCAGATGGGGCATTTGGCGGGCTCACCGCAGGATGCCGCCTTGTGGCCGGGCTGTGCACACCTGTAGCACAGCCCGCTACGGTCCGTCTCGCCGGTGCACACGGGCCTAGTGTGTCCGATCTCCAGGCATCGGAAACACTTCATGGGCCGTGCTGCAAGTTGCACCACACGAGCGGAGCTCCAGCCGACCAGGAACTTTTTGGACCTCGTCGTGACGAGCCTAGGGGCCGCGACCAGCGGGCACTTCACCAGGGCGGTGAACATGCCCCCGGGGCCCAGCCTAAGCTCGCCGACCGTCACCGTGCCGGGAGGACACTGGCCCTTCGCCATGACGGCTGCAGTGAGGTCCTCCTTAGTGACGGAGTCATCCAGGTCTGTCACCCGGAGCTCCGCGCACTTGCAAGGTCTGTGGACCCTCACTGTGCCATCCTCATAGATGGCCTTCAGCCGCTCGGCCATAAGGTCCGCCCCCTCCCGGCTCAGGTTCCTGGGGAGCTCGAGAACTCGAGCTCCCGTCTGGGACCTTTTGATCTTGATGGGATCGACTGTCATGTCGATCCCCAGCTCGGCGACATTGATATGCCGCCGCGCCTTTTCAAGAACCTGCGCGTATGTGAGCCCCCGGCTGGCAGCCTCGGGCTCAATCGTCAAGACAACGGCGGGCGTCTGAGCCGCACGCCGCTGTCTCTGGGCCATCTTCCGGCGTTGCCTGCCGCTCTGCTGCCTGGACGGTGTCTTCCTGGCGGGTCTGGGTTTGGGGGCCTCTGTCCTGACCCTGTTCCTCACCCTTTTCCGCCGGGAGACCTCGGTCCAGCCACCAGCTTCATCAGCGCCCGCACTCTGCTCTGGTGCAGCAGGTTTAGGCGCCGGCCTTGAAGCCGGTTTGGTAGCAGGCTTGGCGGTGGCAACCCTCGCAGCCGCCCTGGGAGCCGGCTTGGGGGCCGGTCCAGGTCGCTGCTTCGGAGCCGGGCCGGGAGTCGGCCTCGGTGCCGGTTTGGGAGTCGCCGCTTTTGGAGGCTGCTTCGGTGCCGGGCGTGCGGGCTTGGCGGGCTGCTTGGCGGCTGGTTTGGGCCCTCTGCCCACAACCTCCGCACAGCTTCGCCTGTCCGCCGCCAGGGGCGGGCGTAAAACCCGCTCCGGCGGAAGCAGCTCCTTCACCCCGGCCAGCTTGGCGTCCATCATTGTCCCGACCGACAACATGATGGACCGCTGGAACTCGGCCATGTCGAACGCTGCAGGGGCCTGCTCGCGCACCACGAGCATCTGGCCCCTGAGGTCTTCGACCTCTTTGCTCAGCCGAGCATTGTCGGCGAGCAACCTCTCCATGCAGGTGGAGCTCGTCAGGGAGCGAACGCCATCCTGGACAAGCTCCACCGCATCTTTGAGACGCTTGACATAGGTCCCCTTGATATTTTTGGAGGTGCGCGCTACCTCCAATATCGACAGGAGACCTTTGTCGATGCGTTCTTTGACAGAGGAGGGGTCGGTCGGCTGCGAGCCGGAACTAATGAGGTCCCGGACAGCCGCCCGAGCCTCCCTCCTCTGTCTCTCCTCCTCCTCCTTCTCTGCCGACGCACGGGCGTCAGGTGTCTGCGCCGCTTCAGCGGCGAGCGCCCTGTACAGCTCGCGCTGTCGGCTGAGCCCCACGTAACGACCGTGGGTCACACGACCGCGGGACTGCGTCGACGATGCTAATGAGGCATCGCTCTCGCAGCCCGAAGCGGCGCGGCTACCCACGTCGTCCTCTTCCCCGACCGAACCGCGTCGTGGACGCTTCCGGCCGAGCTTCCCGGATACGGAGCTATCTCGGGACCGGCAAGGCGCCGGCACCTCAAACTCCATCTCCATCTCCTCCTCAGGGCGACCGGTGGTCGTCGCCTGAGCGTCCATGGCGAGCCTCTCGAGCACCACTCGAGGCTCTCTCGCCATGCACTCCGCACTCTCGGCGTGACTCAGCCTGCTCGCAGACCGAGTCACCCTCCCCTCCCCCCCCAATGACGGCTCGTGGGTTTCCCCACTCGCCGAGGCAGATGTTGGCGCCAGCAAATACGTGCGCCTGAACTCCGAAGAGCCACGGGATTCTGGTCGACCTGAGGCCTCCCTACCCGCTTGCTGATTTTGTTTTCCATCTGACTGTTCCATGATTTTTGTTTGGTTGATGCCCTAATGACGGAGTACCCCTCCGCCATGCAGCCCCTAGCCGGGCATCGGAAGCGTAGGCTTCAGGGTAATTTTTATAGTGGTTTTCTTCCACGTGGCCCCCCTCCCGTAAGGGAAGGCGGCCCCCGGTCCCGTCCTGAAAAGGACAGGATTACGGGTTGGCCGGCGGTGACCGGAGTCCTGCCCGACGAATCGGGCCCGCCGCCCGCGAATGCGCCCCCAATCTCTCAATAGAGAGAAAGGAGGGCAAACATACCGGCCGTCGCCGCGATTCGGAATACGTCCGAGGCGCCGACGAGCCACTACCGCTCACCTCAACCGTTCCTCCTCTAACGAGGAGGTAAAGGAGAGAGAGCACCACCCGTTGCCGTTGCCCGGAATATCCAGGACGCCAACGGGTCGCGACCGACAGCGATCGCCCTACCGCCCACCACTGCTACTTGGATAACGTCCAAGACGCCTGTGGGCCGCGATGTTCGACCAGCAAAAGGCGCCGATCAAACCCGCACGTCCGCTCCCTCCGCCATCCCCCCCAAAAAGAAGGTCAGGAGGAGGAAGCACTGCGCCCGCTGCCGCTACCCAGAATGAGTCCAGGACGCCAGCGGGCCGCGATGTCCAGCCAGCAAAAACACCGACCAAACTCGCACGTCCGCTCCCTCTACCATCCCCCCCAAAAAGAAGGTCAGGAGGAGGAAGCACTGCGCCCGCTGCCGCTACCCAGAATGAGTCCAGGACGCCAGCGGGCCGCGATGTCCAGCCAGCAAAACCACTGACCGAACTCGCCCAACAGCTCCACTCGACCGTCCCCCGCGCGCATGGGGGCACGGAGAGAGAGCGACCCACTGCCGCTACTCGGAATAAGTCCGAGACGCCAGCAGGTCGAACAACACGCGGTGACCTGGACAGATAGGCCACCGCCGTCCGCCCACCACATGGAGAAGTGGGCAGACCCAACGCCTGCCGCCGCTACTCGGAGTACGTCCGAGACGCCGGCAGGTTGCGACATCCGGCCCGCAGTAAACACAGACCGAACTCGCACGACCGCTCCCTCCGCCATCCCCCCCAAAAAGAAGGTCAGGAGGAGGAAGCACTGCACCCGCTGCCGCTACCCGGAATGAGTCCGAGACGCCAGCAGGTGACCACCACGCGGCGGTCTGGACAGATCAGACCCCGCCGTCCACCCACAAGAATGTGGGCAGACTCACCGCCCGCCGCCGCTACTCGGAATACGTCCGAGACGCCGGCGGGCCGCGATGTCTAGCCAGCAGTTGACACTGGCCAGACCCGCCGCGGCTGTCACATCCTCAGGCTGAGGAGCGACCCCGCTGCTGGAGCTGTCCGCGCCGGTAAACCGGTACCGCACATATCTGTGCGGCATTCCCTTATCCGCAACCTAGGGACGCGCCCGGTAGGGGTCCAGCAACCCCTCTCCCGCAGGATGCACCACTCCCGCGAGTCCGGGAACCTAACCTAACCTAACCTAACCTAACCTAACCTAACCTAACCTAACCTTTTTTTTTTTTTTTTTCGGGGGGAAATCCTCATGGACTTCCTCCGCCTGGGGAGAGGCGGAGGGGCGTGCCGGACTCTTACCGGCTAAAACCCCCCGGTGTCTCCTCCTCGCACGTGCGCGTGGGGCCGCGGGAATCAGGATTCTTCCGCAGCCCCACACTGGTGCCGGCCCGGTCTGTCCGGGCCTCAGCTCCTGCACGGGGTAGTGAGGTGTACAACTACCCCGTGCACCGCCTCAGGGGCGCGCGCCGACACCCGCGCGCGCCTCCGCCTCGGGTCCATCGAATAGGGGGCGGGGACTTCCCCAAGTCCCTCGCCCCTGGACCCATTCATGGGGGGCGGAGAAGGGCGTTGTCCGCCCTTCCCCTGCGCCCGGTGCGTCTTCTGCGGCCGGGGAAGGGAGTCGAGATCTCCCTCTCCCGTTCCGCAGTCTCCTTCTGCGACATCACGTCCTCGCAGAAGGACACCACCGCGTCCCACGACTCTGCGCTACCGACCATACTCCGCACTACGGCCGGCAGCGACAGGTCGCCTCCTACTTCATTTGTGAGGACACGGCGCTGCTCCTCCCAAGCTACGCACTCGGCGAGCGTGTGTTGCGCCGTGTCCTCCCAACCTAACCTAACCTAACCTAACCTTTTTTTTTTTTTTTTTTTTTTTTTTTTTCGGGGGGAAATCCTCATGGACTTCCTCCGCCTGGGGAGAGGCGGAGGGGCGTGCCGGACTCTTACCGGCTAAAACCCCCCGGTGTCTCCTCCTCGCACGTGCGCGTGGGGCCGCGGGAATCCGGATTCTTCCGCAGCCCCACACTGGTGCCGGCCCGGTCTGTCCGGGCCTCAGCTCCTGCACGGGGTAGTGAGGTGTACAACTACCCCGTGCACCGCCTCAGGGGCGCGCGCCGACACCCGCGCGCGCCTCCGCCTCGGGTCCATCGAATAGGGGGCGGGGACTTCCCCAAGTCCCTCGCCCCTGGACCCATTCATGGGGGGCGGAGAAGGGCGTTGTCCGCCCTTCCCCTGCGCCCGGTGCGTCTTCTGCGGCCGGGGAAGGGAGTCGAGATCTCCCTCTCCCGTTCCGCAGTCTCCTTCTGCGACATCACGTCCTCGCAGAAGGACACCACCGCGTCCCACGACTCTGCGCTACCGACCATACTCCGCACTACGGCCGGCAGCGACAGGTCGCCTCCTACTTCATTTGCGAGGACACGGCGCTGCTCCTCCCAAGCTACGCACTCGGCGAGCGTGTGTTGCGCCGTGTCCTCCCCGCAATGGACGCAGTGGTGGCACCGAGCGTCCGGCTCCCTGTCTATGCGACACAGGTACTTGCCGAAGCATCCATGCCCCGACAGCACCTGCGTCACCCTGAACGACAGGGAGCCGTGCCTTCTCCCGAGCCAGTCGTCGAGTACTGGCCGGATCGCCTCGACGGTAGCGAGGCCGGCGGCAGGGCGCAGAAGCCTTTGCCGCCATTCCGCCACCAAGACCTGACGGAGCTCTCCCCGGCGCAGCTCGATCTGCCGCTGCACCGGCATCGAGCCCCGTGCCCGCTCTTCCTCGCGCCATCGGTACAATGACGCGAGTACTTTCGCCTCTAGGTCCCAGGGCGGAGATCCGGCCAGGACGCAAGCCGCCTCGTGGGAAATCGTGCGGTACCCGCGGACGACTCTGACGGCCATCGCCCTCTGCGGCCTGCGCAGAATGGCGAGAGTGCTGGCCGTCAGGTCGAGCGCCCATACGGGAGCCCCGTATAGGGCCATGGACCGCACGATTCCCACGTACAACCGCCTACAGGCGGCGCTCGGGCCCCCCATGTTGGGAAGCAACGTTGAAAGCGCGCCCGCCGCGCCCATGAGCTTGGGCGCTAGCCGCCGGAAGTGAGGCCCGAATTCCCAACGGCTGTCGAGCACCAATCCTAGGTACTTCATGGTGAACCCGACAGCTATCCGAGCCCCACCGACCACGATGTGTGATCCCGGCGCCGGCGCCCGCCGGGGGCCATGAAACACCATGGCCTCCGACTTGTTCAGGGCCACCTCCAGGCCCAGGCGCCGGATGCGGTTCACCACCTGTGACACCGCAGCCGTGGCTATCAACGTCGCTTCCCTGTGCGAGCTCCCCCGGGCAGTGACAAGCGTGTCGTCCGCATAACACGTCAAGTCTGCGCCCGACGGGAGCTCGCCTCTCAGCACCCAGTCGTAGCCGATGTTCCACAGGAGCGGTCCTAAGACCGATCCCTGTGGGACACCGCACGACATGAAGTGCTGACCAGCACCGTCACGTCCCCTGTAGGTGACGCATCTCTCCTCCAGATAAGCCCCTACTGTACGGCGGAGGTAGGGAGGCACGCGGTGGTATACCAGCGCCTCCCGAATACAGCTCCAGGGTAGGGTGTTGAAAGCGTTGGAGATGTCTAAAGACACCGCCAACACCACCCCACCCCGGGACACCGTCTCCTCCGCCAGGCCCCTCACGCGCATGATGGCGTCTATGGTGGAGCGCCCCCGACGAAAACCGAACTGGTTCTCGTCCAGGTTCGGCCCCTCTCTGCACAAGTGGCTGACGAGGCGATCTGCGATAACTCGCTCAAATAGTTTGCCCGCCTCGTCGAGCAGCACTATGGGCCGATACGCGGACGGCGAGTCCGCGGGGCGCCCCTCCTTCCTGAGCAGGACCAGCCTCCCCTCCTTCCATACACTGGGAAACTGACCCCGCTCGAGACATGCCGTGAAGAGCCCCCTCAGCTGGGGCTCTAGCTCCTTCAGAGCCAAGACGAGAGCTCGGCCAGGAACTCCGTCGGGTCCAGGCGCTGTGCTCTTAGCCCGGAGCCGCGACACGGCCGCTCTCGTCTCTAACTGCGTCACCTCGGGGACATCGAACCTAACCTAACCTAACCTAACCTAACCTTTTTTTTTTTTTTTTTTTTTTTTTCGGGGGGAAATCCTCATGGACTTCCTCCGCCTGGGGAGAGGCGGAGGGGCGTGCCGGACTCTTACCGGCTAAAACCCCCCGGTGTCTCCTCCTCGCACGTGCGCGTGGGGCCGCGGGAATCCGGATTCTTCCGCAGCCCCACACTGGTGCCGGCCCGGTCTGTCCGGGCCTCAGCTCCTGCACGGGGTAGTGAGGTGTACAACTACCCCGTGCACCGCCTCAGGGGCGCGCGCCGACCCCCGCGCGCGCCTCCGCCTCGGGTCCATCGAATAGGGGGCGGGGACTTCCCCAAGTCCCTCGCCCCTGGACCCATTCATGGGGGGCGGAGAAGGGCGTTGTCCGCCCTTCCCCTGCGCCCGGTGCGTCTTCTGCGGCCGGGGAAGGGAGTCGAGATCTCCCTCTCCCGTTCCGCAGTCTCCTTCTGCGACATCACGTCCTCGCAGAAGGACACCACCGCGTCCCACGACTCTGCGCTACCGACCATACTCCGCACTACGGCCGGCAGCGACAGGTCGCCTCCCACTTCATTTGCGAGGACACGGCGCTGCTCCTCCCAAGCTACACACTCAGCGAGCGTGTGTTGCGCCGTGTCCTCCCCGCACTGGACGCAGTGGTGGCACCGAGCGTCCGGCTCCCTGTCTATGCGACACAGGTACTTGCCGAAGCATCCATGCCCCGACAGCACCTGCGTCACCCTAAACGACAGGGAGCCGTGCCTTCTCCCGAGCCAGTCGTCGAGTACTGGCCGGATCGCCTCGACGGTAGCGAGGCCGGCGGCAGGGCGCAGAAGCCTTTGCCGCCATTCCGCCACCAAGACCTGACGGAGCTCTCCCCGGCGCAGCTCGATCTGCCGCTGCACCGGCATCGAGCCCCGTGCCCGCTCTTCCTCGCGCCATCGGTACAATGACGCGAGTACTTTCGCCTCTAGGTCCCAGGGCGGAGATCCGGCCAGGACGCAAGCCGCCTCGTGGGAAATCGTGCGGTACCCGCGGACGACTCTGACGGCCATCGCCCTCTGCGGCCTGCGCAGAATGGCGAGAGTGCTGGCCGTCAGGTCGAGCGCCCATACGGGAGCCCCGTATAGGGCCATGGACCGCACGATTCCCACGTACAACCGCCTACAGGCGGCGCTCGGGCCCCCCATGTTGGGAAGCAACGTTGAAAGCGCGCCCGCCGCGCCCATGAGCTTGGGCGCTAGCCGCCGGAAGTGAGGCCCGAATTCCCAACGGCTGTCGAGCACCAATCCAACCTAACCTAACCTAACCTAACATTAAAAAAAATGTCCGAAAAAAGTTACAAAAATGTCCGAAAAAAGTTACAAAAATGTCCAAAAATGTTAGGTTTGATATAGTTAGGTTAGGTTCAAAGCTAACCTAGCATAAAAAAAATGTCCTAAAAAAGATACAAAAATGTCCGAAAAAAGTTACAAAAATGTCCGAAAAAAGTTAGGTTTGATATAGTTAGGTTAGGTTCAAAGCTAACCTAGCATAAAAAAAATGTCCTAAAAAAGATACAAAAATGTCCGAAAAAAGTTACAAAAAAAATGTCCGAAAAAAGTTACAAAAATGTCCAAAAAAAGTTAGGTTTGATATAGTTAGGTTAGGTTCAAAGCTAACCTAACCTAACATTAAAAAAAATGTCCGAAAAAAGTTACAAAAATGCCCGAAAAAAGTAACAAAAAAAATGCCCGAAAAAAGTTACAAAAATGTCCGAAAAAAGTTAGGTTTGATATAGTTAGGTTAGGTTCAAAGCTAACGTAACCTTACATTAAAAAAAATGTCCGAAAAAAGTAACAAAAAAATGCCCGAAAAAAGTTACAAAAATTTCCGAAAAAAGTTACAAGAATGTCCAAAAAAGTTACAAAAATGTCCGAAAAAAGTTAGGTTTGATATAGTTAGGTTAGGTTCAAAGCTAACCTAACCTTACATTAAAAAAATGTCCGAAAAAAGTTACAAAAATGTCCGAAAAAGTTACAAAAATGTCCGAAAAAAGTTACAAAAATGTCCGAAAAAGTTACAAAAATGTCCGAAAAAAGTTACAAAAATGTCCGAAAAAAGTTACAAGAATGTCCGAAAAAAGTTACAAAAATGTCCGAAAAAAGTTAGGTTTGATATAGTTAGGTTAGGTTCAAAGCTAACCTAACCTTACATTAAAAAAATGTCTGAAAAAAGTTACAAAAATGCCCGAAAAAAGTAACAAAAAAAATGCCCGAAAAAAGTTACAAAAATGTCCGAAAAAAGTTACAAAAATGTCCGAAAAAAGTTACAAAAATGTCCGAAAAAAGTAACAAAAATGTCCGAAAAAAGTTACAAAAAAAGTAAGGTTTCATATAGTTAGGTTAGGTTCAAAGCTAACCTAGCATAAAAAAAATGTCCTAAAAAAGATACAAAAATGTCCGAAAAAAGTTAGGTTTGATATAGTTAGGTTAGGTTCTAACCTAACATAGCATAAAAAAATTGTCCGAAAAAAGTTACAAAAATGTCCGAAAAAAGTCACAAAAATGTCCGAAAAAAGTTAGGTTTGATATAGTTAGGTTAGGTTCAAAGCTAACCTAGCATAAAAAAAATGTCCTAAAAAAGATACAAAAATGTCCGAAAAAAGTTACAAAAATGTCCGAAAAAAGTTACAAAAATGTCCGAAAAAAGTTACAAAAATGTCCGAAAAAAGTTAGGTTTGATATAGTTAGGTTAGGTTCAAAGCTAACCTAGCATAAAAAAAATGTCCTAAAAAAGATACAAAAATGTCCGAAAAAAGTTACAAAAAAAATGTCCGAAAAAAGTTACAAAAATGTCCAAAAAAAGTTAGGTTTGATATAGTTAGGTTAGGTTCAAAGCTAACCTAACCTAACATTAAAAAAAATGTCCGAAAAAAGTTACAAAAATGTCCGAAAAAAGTTACAAAAATGCCCGAAAAAAGTAACAAAAAAAATGCCCGAAAAAAGTTACAAAAATGTCCGAAAAAAGTTAGGTTTGATATAGTTAGGTTAGGTTCTAACCTAACATAGCATAAAAAAAATTGTCCGAAAAAAGTTACAAAAATGTCCGAAAAAAGTTACAAAAATGTCCGAAAAAAGTTACAAAAATGTCCGAAAAAAGTAACAAAAATGTCCGAAAAAAGTTAGGTTTGATATAGTTAGGTTAGGTTCAAAGCTAACCTAACCTAACATTAAAAAAAATGTCCGAAAAAAGTTACAAAAATGTCCGGAAAAAGTTACAAAAATGTCCGAAAAAAGTTAGGTTTGATATAGTTAGGTTAGGTTCAAAGCTAACCTAACCTAACATTAAAAAAAATGTCCGAAAAAAGTTACAAAAATGTCCGGAAAAAGTTACAAAAATGTCCGAAACAAGTTACAAAAATGTCCGAAAAAAGTTAGGTTTGATATAGTTAGGTTAGGTTCTAACCTAACATAGCATAAAAAAAATTGTCCGAAAAAAGTTACAAAAATGTCCGAAAAAAGTTAGGTTTGATATAGTTAGGTTAGGTTCAAAGCTAACCTAGCATAAAAAAAATGTTCTAAAAAAGATACAAAAATGTCCGAAAAAAGTTACAAAAATGTCCGAAAAAAGTTAGATTTGATATGGTTAGGTTCTAACCTAACCTAACATTAACAAAAATGTCCGAAAAAAGTTACAAAAATGTCCGAAAAAAGTTAGGTTTGATATAGTTAGGTTAGGTTCAAAGCTTACCTAACCTAACATTTAAAAAAATGTCCGAAAAAAGTTACAAAAAAAATGCCCGAAAAAAGTTACAAAAATATCCGAAAAAAGTTACAAAATGTCCGAAAAAAGTTACAAAAATGTCCGAAAAAAGTTAGGTTTGATATAGTTAGGTTAGGTTCAAAGCTAACGTAACCTTACATTAAAAAAAAGGTCCGAAAAAAGTAACAAAAAAATGCCCGAAAAAAGTTACAAAAATTTCCGAAAAAAGTTACAAGAATGTCCAAAAAAGTTACAAAAATGTCCGAAAAAAGTTAGGTTTGATATAGTTAGGTTAGGTTCAAAGCTAACCTTACCTTACATTAAAAAAATGTCCGAAAAAAGTTACAAAAATGTCCGAAAAAGTTACAAAAATGTCCGAAAAAAGTTACAAAAATGTCCGAAAAAGTTACAAAAATGTCCGAAAAAAGTTACAAAAATGTCCGAAAAAAGTTACAAGAATGTCCGAAAAAAGTTACAAAAATGTCCGAAAAAAGTTAGGTTTGATATAGTTAGGTTAGGTTCAAAGCTAACCTAACCTTACATTAAAAAAATGTCTGAAAAAAGTTACAAAAATGTCCGAAAAAGTTACAAAAATGTCCGAAAAAAGTTACAAAAATGCCCGAAAAAAGTAACAAAAAAAATGCCCGAAAAAAGTTACAAAAATGTCCGAAAAAAGTTACAAAAATGTCCGAAAAAAGTTACAAAAATGTCCGAAAAAAGTAACAAAAATGTCCGAAAAAAGTTACAAAAAAAGTAAGGTTTCATATAGTTAGGTTAGGTTCAAAGCTAACCTAGCATAAAAAAAATGTCCTAAAAAAGATACAAAAATGTCCGAAAAAAGTTAGGTTTGATATAGTTAGGTTAGGTTCTAACCTAACATAGCATAAAAAAATTGTCCGAAAAAAGTTACAAAAATGTCCGAAAAAAGTTACAAAAATGTCCGAAAAAAGTTAGGTTTGATATAGTTAGGTTAGGTTCAAAGCTAACCTAGCATAAAAAAAATGTCCTAAAAAAAAAACAAAAATGTCCGAAAAAAGTTACAAAAATGTCCGAAAAAAGTTAGGTTTGATATAGTTAGGTTAGGTTCAAAGCTAACCTAGCATAAAAAAAATGTCCTAAAAAAGATACAAAAATGTCCGAAAAAAGTTACAAAAAAAATGTCCGAAAAAAGTTACAAAAATGTCCAAAAAAAGTTAGGTTTGATATAGTTAGGTTAGGTTCAAAGCTAACCTAACCTAACATTAAAAAAAATGTCCGAAAAAAGTTACAAAAATGCCCGAAAAAAGTAACAAAAAAAATGCCCGAAAAAAGTTACAAAAATGTCCGAAAAAAGTTAGGTTTGATATAGTTAGGTTAGGTTCTAACCTAACATAGCATAAAAAAAATTGTCCGAAAAAAGTTACAAAAATGTCCGAAAAAAGTTACAAAAATGTCCGAAAAAAGTTACAAAAATGTCCGAAAAAAGTTACAAAAATGTCCGAAAAAAGTTAGGTTTGATATAGTTAGGTTAGGTTCAAAGCTAACCTAACCTAACATTAAAAAAAATGTCCGAAAAAAGTTACAAAAATGTCCGGAAAAAGTTACAAAAATGTCCGAAAAAAGTTAGGTTTGATATAGTTAGGTTAGGTTCAAAGCTAACCTAGCATAAAAAAAATGTCCTAAAAAAGATACAAAAATGTCCGAAAAAAGTTACAAAAAAAATGTCCGAAAAAAGTTACAAAAATGTCCGAAAAAAGTTAGGTTTGATATAGTTAGGTTAGGTTCAAAGCTAACCTAACCTAACATTAAAAAAAATGTCCGAAAAAAGTTACAAAAATGTCCGGAAAAAGTTACAAAAATGTCCGAAACAAGTTACAAAAATGTCCGAAAAAAGTTAGGTTTGATATAGTTAGGTTAGGTTCTAACCTAACATAGCATAAAAAAAATTGTCCGAAAAAAGTTACAAAAATGTCCGAAAAAATTGAAATAAAACTACTTTTACGGATTTTATCGCGGTTTGTATTTTGATTTTAGTTCCCGACGTTTCGACACCTTTGCAGGTATCATGGTCACGGGCAGACTGAGGTGGTGTTCGTCTTGACGGTTGTTGTTGCTCGTTCTACCTTCATATTTTTATTAATTATTTGTGTTCCGGCCTACGCAATATGAGCTCACGGTGTCTTGAGGTCTTGCAGCGCTGCTCTTGGGTTTGATTTTGAGTTTGTTAATTATCGGATCCCAAGTAGGTGATATCTTCCAGCCGTCTTCTCTATTGAAATTAGGGTGTTTTTTAATCTCAATAGCCTCGCGAAACATCCTAGGTAGGAATTTAGGTTCTTTAGCGAGGATCTGTGGCTTATCAAATCTAATGTAATGGCTGGAGCCTTCAGCATGATCGGCGACTGCAGACTTCGTTGAGCGGCGGTGTTTCACGTCAGCTATGTGAAGTTATGTGTAGCTGACGTGAAACACCGCCGCTCAACGAAGTCTGCAGTCGCCGATCATGCTGAAGGCTCCAGCCATTACATTAGATTTGATAAGCCACAGATCCTCGCTAAAGAACCTAAATTCCTACCTAGGATGTTTCGCGAGGCTATTGAGATTAAAAAACACCCTAATTTCAATAGAGAAGACGGCTGGAAGATATCACCTACTTGGGATCCGATAATTAACAAACTCAAAATCAAACCCAAGAGCAGCGCTGCAAGACCTCAAGACACCGTGAGCTCATATTGCGTAGGCCGGAACACAAATAATTAATAAAAATATGAAGGTAGAACGAGCAACAACAACCGTCAAGACGAACACCACCTCAGTCTGCCCGTGACCATGATACCTGCAAAGGTGTCGAAACGTCGGGAACTAAAATCAAAATACAAACCGCGATAAAATCCGTAAAAGTAGTTTTATTTCAATGTCTAACATTCGCGTAAACCTCAGAACTCAATGTGTCCGAAAAAAGTTACAAAAATGTCCGAAAAAAGTTAGGTTTGATATAGTTAGGTTAGGTTCAAAGCTAACCTAGCATAAAAAAAATGTCCTAAAAAAGATACAAAAATGTCCGAAATAAGTTACAAAAATGTCCGAAAAAAGTTAGATTTGATATGGTTAGGTTCTAACCTAACCTAACATTAACAAAAATGTCCGAAAAAAGTTACAAAAATGTCCGAAAAAAGTTAGATTTGATATGGTTAGGTTCTAACCTTACCTAACATTAAAAAAAATGTCCGAAAATGTTACAAAAAAAATGCCCGAAAAAAGTTACAAAAATGTCCGGAAAAAGTTACAAAAATGTCCGAAAAAAGTTACAAAAATGTCCGAAAAAAGTTAGGTTTGATATAGTTAGGTTAGGTTCAAACCTAACCTAGCATAAAAAAAATGTCCTAAAAAAGATACAAAAATGTCCGAAAAAAGATACAAAAAAAATGTCCGAAAAAAGTTACAAAAATGTCCAAAAAAAGTTAGGTTTGATATAGTTAGGTTAGGTTCAAAGCTAACCTAACCTAACATTAAAAAAAATGTCCGAAAAAAGTTACAAAAATGTCCGAAAAAAGTTACAAAAATGCCCGAAAAAAGTAACAAAAAAAATGCCCGAAAAAAGTTACAAAAATGTCCGAAAAAAGTTAGGTTTGATATAGTTAGGTTAGGTTCAAAGCTAACCTAGCATAAAAAAGATACAAAAATGTCCGAAAAAAGTTACAAAAAAAATGTCCGAAAAAAGTTACAAAAATGTCCAAAAAAAGTTAGGTTTGATATAGTTAGGTTAGGTTCAAAGCTAACCTAACCTAACATTAAAAAAAATGTCCGAAAAAAGTTACAAAAATGTCCGAAAAAAGTTACAAAAATGCCCGAAAAAAGTAACAAAAATGTCCGAAAAAAGTTAGGTTTGATATAGTTAGGTTAAGTTCAAAGCTAACCTAACCTAACATTAAAAAAAATGTCCGAAAAAAGTTACAAAAATGTCCGAAAAAAGTTACAAAAATGTCCAAAAAAAGTTAAGTTTGATATAGTTAGGTTAGGTTCAAAGCTAACCTAGCATAAAAAAAATGTCCTAAAAAAGATACAAAAATGTCCGAAAAAAGTTACAAAAATGTCCAAAAAAAGTTAGGTTTGATATAGTTAGGTTAGGTTCAAAGCTAACCTAACCTAACATTAAAAAAAATGTCCTGAAAAAGTAACAAAAAAAATGCCCGAAAAAAGTTACAAAAATGTCCGAAAAAAGTTACAAAAAAAATGTCCGAAAAAAGTTACAAAAATGTCCAAAAAAAGTTAGGTTTGATATAGGTAGTTAGGTTAGGTTCAAAGCTTAATTAATAATCATATTATTTAAAAAAAAAAAACTACTTACAGTATTAAAAAAAAAAAGAAATAAACTAGCAATGAACGCACCTAATCAGATTTCTGTACAGCTACAATTTATCACCACGCACGTATTTAAACAAGCATCATATTAGGCACCCAGAAAAGAATTCCTTTGTTCTCGGCGCGGGGGCAAGGTCCGTAGCGAGAACGCTTCCACGTCGCCGCAGGCAGGACGATTTTGGTTGTCGAGGCGAGCGCACGTCAGTTTTTATCGCGATCACTAATACGAACGGATAGTATTAATAAGTTCTAAGCTACTTACTTCGTAATCGGGATAATTACCCTTTTAACGGCGTCACTACCGTTCCCTCGACCATTTAATTTTATAAATAATTATCACCTATATTCTGTGTGTGAATTGGAGAACCCCTTTTTTGGGTAAGTGTTGCACAATTTTAAATTAACGGATAGCTCAGCAAACCAAAATCAAAATCAAAATCAAAATATTTTTATTTCAAGTAGGCCTTTTTAAGCTCTTTTAAAACGTTAAATTACTGACTCTAGTTGCAGGTTCCAAAATGTCATTCCAATGGAGAAGAACCGGCAAGAAACTCCATTGGTTACTCTTTTGAAAAAAAGGTTAACATCAATGTTAAAAATACAATTATTTTAATAAATATACAAATATGCGACAACAACGTAAATAGCAAAATGCTTAGATTAAGGTAAACGATGTCATCCAAAATGGAAGAAAAATGAAGTAGTACACGCAACTAAATTTACATTGCCGTCACATTTACAAAGGTCGCGTATGCGAAAATAATAATAATAAAACTAAAAGACTAAATTAAGTAAATATGAAAAAATATCTAGTTAAATAGGTAAATAGCTTTACATACAATATATATGTAGTCCTACCTAAACCCTAACAGGAATGTCAAGGCATGTCAAAAGGTTTCTGCGAATAGAGACCGTGGGGAAGCTAGTCGAGTAAGATACAACAACAAGATGAGGCAAATGAACTGACGGACCGCCAGGGAGGCCACATGTGCAGAAGGTCCTAGATCCACGCACTTTTATCCTCTACGTAGTCACTAATTTTATAATAGGCCTTTCCTATTAGTTTGGATTTCACGCATGTTTTAAACTTTTTGTTAGTTAAATGAATTAAACTATCTGGTAATTTATTATAAAAGCGAATAGAATTCCCTAGGAAGGATTTAGTATTTGTTTTAGTTAGTCTAAACCTTGGGACTACTAGTTTATTTTTACTTCTGGTGTTAATATTGTGATAATCACTGTTGACACTAAAACTATCTAAATGTTTACGAACGTACATTATATTTTCCATAATATAAAGCGATGGCAACGTGAGAATACCGATTTCTTTAAATTTATCTCTAAATGATTCACGGGGGCCCATACAGTAAATGGCGCGAACCCTACCGGCTTTCTTCGCTTTGCTTTAGGCCTTAGATTTTATCATTCTGCATATTTTGTGTTCTGTTCCAACCTATCTTCATTTCGATTCGACGCTCATTATTTTCTGTTTTAGTGCAACCCTACATTTTGTAATTACATAATATTCATTTTTCAAATTATTACAGTTATTTAAATTTCAATTGTTTGAATCATAAATCGCTAATATTGTTATCTCCGTATCTGATAGTGAACATCCACAGCAACACAGCTACATATTTAGTGCTTCCCTATATTAAGTGTTGCTATGGGTGCTCGTCGTCTACGGCCAGTCTGTAATGCATTCGTTTGCTGCGCATTACAGGGTTCAAGTTCTACAATCAAGATTCGCCTTTAATTAACTCGCTTCCCCGCGGTGGACAGTAGCGAGTCAACCACCTACTCCTGCACCTGCATCCAGACCTGGCGATCAACACGCGAGCACTCATCTCCAGCCGTGTCCAGTGACGTCAGGGGAGTGCTAGACCAGTGAGGAGAAGGATTTAATCGCTGTATAGGCTCTAACCCTAACCTAATCTATTTACGACCCTCATCTACCGAGCTATTTTACTACATATTTTTTTTTTATAATAAATGCCCCAATTTACTGCCTACCTACCTTTTTATTTTATATCCTCCTAGGAATACCTGTGCCTAGGTTAGGTAGGATAAAGTAGCGTAGCAGTAACCATAGAACCGGGACACTGCGCATAAGACCTCGGTGCGGGTGGGAGCTGTAGTGGTTTCGCGATCGTGGCGAGGTGCTTACTAAGTTCCTCGCGCACGCAGGTAGCGATTTCCTGTCGCAGGTTTCCGTCTTGGGAGGCGCAGATTTCCTGCGGGGCGGAAAAGGTGGGTATCTTAGCAGCCACGCACCGGATCTCATTCGCCGCGGAAGTAATGAGTCGCTTATTGACGGCCGTAACATTTTTCCCTTCGGCGATAGCAGCTGTGATGCACTCGGCAAGTTTGTTTAACGTGCTTATGCACGACTCGACACTAGTTGCATCTGCTGCCTTCGCCGGGAGAGACGAGGCTTCGCCGCTAGACGGCGCCATCCTGAGCGGGACCAAATATGGAAGATCTTAAGAAAGAAAAGATGTATACACGGTCGTCAATAAGTTAAACGCTATTTTCAGTGTTGTGGTGGTTCCTAGTCGCGTACAAGGGCGCCGGTGAGAGCAAAAATGCTCCCAAGGGGTCCAGGATACTCCAGGGATTAAATTCCGGAAACAAAAATTTTTCGAAGAAAAGGACCAGAATTACCTTCCTTTTCCTATACAGAGCTTAAATGAACTTAAATGCGCCAATAGGGCGGGTGGGAGGACATTTTTTCGAGCTATCCGCACGTGAGTGGTGTCGTTAGAAGCGCCTCGGCGAGGGCTACGTAAATATGTAATAAACTAAGGTAGGTGTAATATAAAAATTAAAGTTATGGTCCAAAAACTAGTTTTTCATTTCAACATTTTTTCGAGCTATCCGCACGTGAGTGGTGTCGTTAGAAGCGCCTCGGCGAGGGCTACGTAAATATGTAATAAACTAAGGTAGGTGTAATATAAAAATTAAAGTTATGGTCCAAAAACTAGTTTTTAATTTCAACATTTTTTCGAGCTATCCGCACGTGAGTGGTGTCGTTAGAAGCGCCTCGGCGAGGGCTACGTAAATATGTAATAAACTAAGGTAGGTGTAATATAAAAATTAAAGTTATGGTCCAAAAACTAGTTTTTCATTTCATCATTTTTTCGAGCTATCCGCACGTGAGTGGTGTCGTTAGAAGCGCCTCGGCGAGGGCTACGTAAATATGTAATAAACTAAGGTAGGTGTAATATAAAAATTAAAGTTATGGTCCAAAAACTAGTTTTTCATTTCAACATTTTTTCGAGCTATCCGCACGTGAGTGGTGTCGTTAGAAGCGCCTCGGCGAGGGCTACGTAAATATGTAATAAACTAAGGTAGGTGTAATATAAAAATTAAAGTTATGGTCCAAAAACTAGTTTTTCATTTCAACATTTTTTCGAGCTATCCGCACGTGAGTGGTGTCGTTAGAAGCGCCTCGGCGAGGGCTACGTAAATATGTAATAAACTAAGGTAGGTGTAATATAAAAATTAAAGTTATGGTCCAAAAACTAGTTTTTCATTTCAACATTTTTTCGAGCTATCCGCACGTGAGTGGTGTCGTAAGAAGCGCCTCGGCGAGGGCTACGTAAATATGTAATAAACTAAGGTAGGTGTAATATAAAAATTAAAGTTATGGTCCAAAAACTAGTTTTTCATTTCAACATTTTTTCGAGCTATCCGCACGTGAGTGGTGTCGTTAGAAGCGCCTCGGCGAGGGCTACGTAAATATGTAATAAACTAAGGTAGGTGTAATATAAAAATTAAAGTTATGGTCCAAAAACTAGTTTTTCATTTCATCATTTTTTCGAGCTATCCGCACGTGAGTGGTGTCGTTAGAAGCGCCTCGGCGAGGGCTACGTAAATATGTAATAAACTAAGGTAGGTGTAATATAAAAATTAAAGTTATGGTCCAAAAACTAGTTTTTCATTTCAACATTTTTTCGAGCTATCCGCACGTGAGTGGTGTCGTTAGAAGCGCCTCGGCGAGGGCTACGTAAATATGTAATAAACTAAGGTAGGTGTAATATAAAAATTAAAGTTATGGTCCAAAAACTAGTTTTTCATTTCAACATTTTTTCGAGCTATCCGCACGTGAGTGGTGTCGTTAGAAGCGCCTCGGCGAGGGCTACGTAAATATGTAATAAACTAAGGTAGGTGTAATATAAAAATTAAAGTTATGGTCCAAAAACTAGTTTTTCATTTCAACATTTTTTCGAGCTATCCGCACGTGAGTGGTGTCGTTAGAAGCGCCTCGGCGAGGGCTACGTAAATATGTAATAAACTAAGGTAGGTGTAATATAAAAATTAAAGTTATGGTCCAAAAACTAGTTTTTCATTTCAACATTTTTTCGAGCTATCCGCACGTGAGTGGTGTCGTTAGAAGCGCCTCGGCGAGGGCTACGTAAATATGTAATAAACTAAGGTAGGTGTAATATAAAAATTAAAGTTATGGTCCAAAAACTAGTTTTTCATTTCAACATTTTTTCGAGCTATCCGCACGTGAGTGGTGTCGTTAGAAGCGCCTCGGCGAGGGCTACGTAAATATGTAATAAACTAAGGTAGGTGTAATATAAAAATTAAAGTTATGGTCCAAAAACTAGTTTTTCATTTCAACATTTTTTCGAGCTATCCGCACGTGAGTGGTGTCGTTAGAAGCGCCTCGGCGAGGGCTACGTAAATATGTAATAAACTAAGGTAGGTGTAATATAAAAATTAAAGTTATGGTCCAAAAACTAGTTTTTCATTTCAACATTTTTTCGAGCTATCCGCACGTGAGTGGTGTCGTTAGAAGCGCCTCGGCGAGGGCTACGTAAATATGTAATAAACTAAGGTAGGTGTAATATAAAAATTAAAGTTATGGTCCAAAAACTAGTTTTTCATTTCAACATTTTTTCGAGCTATCCGCACGTGAGTGGTGTCGTTAGAAGCGCCTCGGCGAGGGCTACGTAAATATGTAATAAACTAAGGTAGGTGTAATATAAAAATTAAAGTTATGGTCCAAAAACTAGTTTTTAATTTCAACATTTTTTCGAGCTATCCGCACGTGAGTGGTGTCGTTAGAAGCGCCTCGGCGAGGGCTACGTAAATATGTAATAAACTAAGGTAGGTGTAATATAAAAATTAAAGTTATGGTCCAAAAACTAGTTTTTAATTTCAACATTTTTTCGAGCTATCCGCACGTGAGTGGTGTCGTTAGAAGCGCCTCGGCGAGGGCTACGTAAATATGTAATAAACTAAGGTAGGTGTAATATAAAAATTAAAGTTATGGTCCAAAAACTAGTTTTTCATTTCATCATTTTTTCGAGCTATCCGCACGTGAGTGGTGTCGTTAGAAGCGCCTCGGCGAGGGCTACGTAAATATGTAATAAACTAAGGTAGGTGTAATATAAAAATTAAAGTTATGGTCCAAAAACTAGTTTTTCATTTCAACATTTTTTCGAGCTATCCGCACGTGAGTGGTGTCGTTAGAAGCGCCTCGGCGAGGGCTACGTAAATATGTAATAAACTAAGGTAGGTGTAATATAAAAATTAAAGTTATGGTCCAAAAACTAGTTTTTCATTTCAACATTTTTTCGAGCTATCCGCACGTGAGTGGTGTCGTTAGAAGCGCCTCGGCGAGGGCTACGTAAATATGTAATAAACTAAGGTAGGTGTAATATAAAAATTAAAGTTATGGTCCAAAAACTAGTTTTTCATTTCAACATTTTTTCGAGCTATCCGCACGTGAGTGGTGTCGTTAGAAGCGCCTCGGCGAGGGCTACGTAAATATGTAATAAACTAAGGTAGGTGTAATATAAAAATTAAAGTTATGGTCCAAAAACTAGTTTTTCATTTCAACATTTTTTCGAGCTATCCGCACGTGAGTGGTGTCGTTAGAAGCGCCTCGGCGAGGGCTACGTAAATATGTAATAAACTAAGGTAGGTGTAATATAAAAATTAAAGTTATGGTCCAAAAACTAGTTTTTCATTTCAACATTTTTTCGAGCTATCCGCACGTGAGTGGTGTCGTTAGAAGCGCCTCGGCGAGGGCTACGTAAATATGTAATAAACTAAGGTAGGTGTAATATAAAAATTAAAGTTATGGTCCAAAAACTAGTTTTTCATTTCAACATTTTTTCGAGCTATCCGCACGTGAGTGGTGTCGTTAGAAGCGCCTCGGCGAGGGCTACGTAAATATGTAATAAACTAAGGTAGGTGTAATATAAAAATTAAAGTTATGGTCCAAAAACTAGTTTTTCATTTCAACATTTTTTCGAGCTATCCGCACGTGAGTGGTGTCGTTAGAAGCGCCTCGGCGAGGGCTACGTAAATATGTAATAAACTAAGGTAGGTGTAATATTAAAATTAAAGTTATGGTCCAAAAACTAGTTTTTCATTTCAAAATTTTTTCGATCTATCCGCACGTGAGTGGTGTCGTTAGAAGCGCCTCGGCGAGGGCTACGTAAATATGTAATAAACTAAGGTAGGTGTAATATAAAAATTAAAGTTATGGTCCAAAAACTAGTTTTTCATTTCAACATTTTTTCAAGCTATCCGCACGTGAGTGGTGTCGTTAGAAGCGCCTCGGCGAGGGCTACGTAAATATGTAATAAACTAAGGTAGGTGTAATATAAAAATTAAAGTTATGGTCCAAAAACTAGTTTTTCATTTCAACATTTTTTCGAGCTATCCGCACGTGAGTGGTGTCGTTAGAAGCGCCTCGGCGAGGGCTACGTAAATATGTAATAAACTAAGGTAGGTGTAATATAAAAATTAAAGTTATGGTCCAAAAACTAGTTTTTCATTTCGACATTTTTTCGAGCTATCCGCACGTGAGTGGTGTCGTTAGAAGCGCCTCGGCGAGGGCTACGTAAATATGTAATAAACTAAGGTAGGTGTAATATAAAAATTAAAGTTATGGTCCAAAAACTAGTTTTTCATTTCAACATTTTTTCGAGCTATCCGCACGTGAGTGGTGTCGTTAGAAGCGCCTCGGCGAGGGCTACGTAAATATGTAATAAACTAAGGTAGGTGTAATATAAAAATTAAAGTTATGGTCCAAAAACTAGTTTTTCATTTCAACATTTTTTCGAGCTATCCGCACGTGAGTGGTGTCGTTAGAAGCGCCTCGGCGAGGGCTACGTAAATATGTAATAAACTAAGGTAGGTGTAATATAAAAATTAAAGTTATGGTCCAAAAACTAGTTTTTCATTTCAAAATTTTTTCGAGCTATCCGCACGTGAGTGGTGTCGTTAGAAGCGCCTCGGCGAGGGCTACGTAAATATGTAATAAACTAAGGTAGGTGTAATATAAAAATTAAAGTTATGGTCCAAAAACTAGTTTTTCATTTCAACATTTTTTCGAGCTATCCGCACGTGAGTGGTGTCGTTAGAAGCGCCTCGGCGAGGGCTACGTAAATATGTAATAAACTAAGGTAGGTGTAATATAAAAATTAAAGTTATGGTCCAAAAACTAGTTTTTCATTTCAACATTTTTTCGAGCTATCCGCACGTGAGTGGTGTCGTTAGAAGCGCCTCGGCGAGGGCTACGTAAATATGTAATAAACTAAGGTAGGTGTAATATAAAAATTAAAGTTATGGTCCAAAAACTAGTTTTTCATTTCAACATTTTTTCGAGCTATCCGCACGTGAGTGGTGTCGTTAGAAGCGCCTCGGCGAGGGCTACGTAAATATGTAATAAACTAAGGTAGGTGTAATATAAAAATTAAAGTTATGGTCCAAAAACTAGTTTTTCATTTCAACATTTTTTCGAGCTATCCGCACGTGAGTGGTGTCGTTAGAAGCGCCTCGGCGAGGGCTACGTAAATATGTAATAAACTAAGGTAGGTGTAATATAAAAATTAAAGTTATGGTCCAAAAACTAGTTTTTCATTTCAACATTTTTTCGAGCTATCCGCACGTGAGTGGTGTCGTTAGAAGCGCCTCGGCGAGGGCTACGTAAATATGTAATAAACTAAGGTAGGTGTAATATAAAAATTAAAGTTATGGTCCAAAAACTAGTTTTTCATTTCAACATTTTTTCGAGCTATCCGCACGTGAGTGGTGTCGTTAGAAGCGCCTCGGCGAGGGCTACGTAAATATGTAATAAACTAAGGTAGGTGTAATATAAAAATTAAAGTTATGGTCCAAAAACTAGTTTTTCATTTCAACATTTTTTCGGGCTATCCGCACGTGAGTGGTGTCGTTAGAAGCGCCTCGGCGAGGGCTACGTAAATATGTAATAAACTAAGGTAGGTGTAATATAAAAATTAAAGTTATGGTCCAAAAACTAGTTTTTCATTTCAACATTTTTTCGAGCTATCCGCACGTGAGTGGTGTCGTTAGAAGCGCCTCGGCGAGGGCTACGTAAATATGTAATAAACTAAGGTAGGTGTAATATAAAAATTAAAGTTATGGTCCAAAAACTAGTTTTTCATTTCAACATTTTTTCGAGCTATCCGCACGTGAGTGGTGTCGTTAGAAGCGCCTCGGCGAGGGCTACGTAAATATGTAATAAACTAAGGTAGGTGTAATATAAAAATTAAAGTTATGGTCCAAAAACTAGTTTTTCATTTCAACATTTTTTCGAGATATCCGCACGTGAGTGGTGTCGTTAGAAGCGCCTCGGCGAGGGCTACGTAAATATGTAATAAACTAAGGTAGGTGTAATATAAAAATTAAAGTTATGGTCCAAAAACTAGTTTTTCATTTCAACATTTTTTCGAGCTATCCGCACGTGAGTGGTGTCGTTAGAAGCGCCTCGGCGAGGGCTACGTAAATATGTAATAAACTAAGGTAGGTGTAATATAAAAATTAAAGTTATGGTCCAAAAACTAGTTTTTCATTTCATCATTTTTTCGAGCTATCCGCACGTGAGTGGTGTCGTTAGAAGCGCCTCGGCGAGGGCTACGTAAATATGTAATAAACTAAGGTAGGTGTAATATAAAAATTAAAGTTATGGTCCAAAAACTAGTTTTTCATTTCAACATTTTTTCGAGCTATCCGCACGTGAGTGGTGTCGTTAGAAGCGCCTCGGCGAGGGCTACGTAAATATGTAATAAACTAAGGTAGGTGTAATATAAAAATTAAAGTTATGGTCCAAAAACTAGTTTTTCATTTCAACATTTTTTCGAGCTATCCGCACGTGAGTGGTGTCGTTAGAAGCGCCTCGGCGAGGGCTACGTAAATATGTAATAAACTAAGGTAGGTGTAATATAAAAATTAAAGTTATGGTCCAAAAACTAGTTTTTCATTTCAACATTTTTTCGAGCTATCCGCACGTGAGTGGTGTCGTTAGAAGCGCCTCGGCGAGGGCTACGTAAATATGTAATAAACTAAGGTAGGTGTAATATAAAAATTAAAGTTATGGTCCAAAAACTAGTTTTTCATTTCAACATTTTTTCGAGCTATCCGCACGTGAGTGGTGTCGTTAGAAGCGCCTCGGCGAGGGCTACGTAAATATGTAATAAACTAAGGTAGGTGTAATATAAAAATTAAAGTTATGGTCCAAAAACTAGTTTTTCATTTCAACATTTTTTCGAGCTATCCGCACGTGAGTGGTGTCGTTAGAAGCGCCTCGGCGAGGGCTACGTAAATATGTAATAAACTAAGGTAGGTGTAATATAAAAATTAAAGTTATGGTCCAAAAACTAGTTTTTCATTTCAACATTTTTTCGAGCTATCCGCACGTGAGTGGTGTCGTTAGAAGCGCCTCGGCGAGGGCTACGTAAATATGTAATAAACTAAGGTAGGTGTAATATAAAAATTAAAGTTATGGTCCAAAAACTAGTTTTTCATTTCAACATTTTTTCGAGCTATCCGCACGTGAGTGGTGTCGTTAGAAGCGCCTCGGCGAGGGCTACGTAAATATGTAATAAACTAAGGTAGGTGTAATATTAAAATTAAAGTTATGGTCCAAAAACTAGTTTTTCATTTCAAAATTTTTTCGAGCTATCCGCACGTGAGTGGTGTCGTTAGAAGCGCCTCGGCGAGGGCTACGTAAATATGTAATAAACTAAGGTAGGTGTAATATAAAAATTAAAGTTATGGTCCAAAAACTAGTTTTTCATTTCAACATTTTTTCAAGCTATCCGCACGTGAGTGGTGTCGTTAGAAGCGCCTCGGCGAGGGCTACGTAAATATGTAATAAACTAAGGTAGGTGTAATATAAAAATTAAAGTTATGGTCCAAAAACTAGTTTTTCATTTCAACATTTTTTCGAGCTATCCGCACGTGAGTGGTGTCGTTAGAAGCGCCTCGGCGAGGGCTACGTAAATATGTAATAAACTAAGGTAGGTGTAATATAAAAATTAAAGTTATGGTCCAAAAACTAGTTTTTCATTTCGACATTGTTTCGAGCTATCCGCACGTGAGTGGTGTCGTTAGAAGCGCCTCGGCGAGGGCTACGTAAATATGTAATAAACTAAGGTAGGTGTAATATAAAAATTAAAGTTATGGTCCAAAAACTAGTTTTTCATTTCAACATTTTTTCGAGCTATCCGCACGTGAGTGGTGTCGTTAGAAGCGCCTCGGCGAGGGCTACGTAAATATGTAATAAACTAAGGTAGGTGTAATATAAAAATTAAAGTTATGGTCCAAAAACTAGTTTTTCATTTCAACATTTTTTCGAGCTATCCGCACGTGAGTGGTGTCGTTAGAAGCGCCTCGGCGAGGGCTACGTAAATATGTAATAAACTAAGGTAGGTGTAATATAAAAATTAAAGTTATGGTCCAAAAACTAGTTTTTCATTTCAAAATTTTTTCGAGCTATCCGCACGTGAGTGGTGTCGTTAGAAGCGCCTCGGCGAGGGCTACGTAAATATGTAATAAACTAAGGTAGGTGTAATATAAAAATTAAAGTTATGGTCCAAAAACTAGTTTTTCATTTCAACATTTTTTCGAGCTATCCGCACGTGAGTGGTGTCGTTAGAAGCGCCTCGGCGAGGGCTACGTAAATATGTAATAAACTAAGGTAGGTGTAATATAAAAATTAAAGTTATGGTCCAAAAACTAGTTTTTCATTTCATCATTTTTTCGAGCTATCCGCACGTGAGTGGTGTCGTTAGAAGCGCCTCGGCGAGGGCTACGTAAATATGTAATAAACTAAGGTAGGTGTAATATAAAAATTAAAGTTATGGTCCAAAAACTAGTTTTTCATTTCAACATTTTTTCGAGCTATCCGCACGTGAGTGGTGTCGTTAGAAGCGCCTCGGCGAGGGCTACGTAAATATGTAATAAACTAAGGTAGGTGTAATATAAAAATTAAAGTTATGGTCCAAAAACTAGTTTTTCATTTCAACATTTTTTCGAGCTATCCGCACGTGAGTGGTGTCGTTAGAAGCGCCTCGGCGAGGGCTACGTAAATATGTAATAAACTAAGGTAGGTGTAATATAAAAATTAAAGTTATGGTCCAAAAACTAGTTTTTCATTTCAACATTTTTTCGAGCTATCCGCACGTGAGTGGTGTCGTTAGAAGCGCCTCGGCGAGGGCTACGTAAATATGTAATAAACTAAGGTAGGTGTAATATAAAAATTAAAGTTATGGTCCAAAAACTAGTTTTTCATTTCAACATTTTTTCGAGCTATCCGCACGTGAGTGGTGTCGTTAGAAGCGCCTCGGCGAGGGCTACGTAAATATGTAATAAACTAAGGTAGGTGTAATATAAAAATTAAAGTTATGGTCCAAAAACTAGTTTTTCATTTCAACATTTTTTCGAGCTATCCGCACGTGAGTGGTGTCGTTAGAAGCGCCTCGGCGAGGGCTACGTAAATATGTAATAAACTAAGGTAGGTGTAATATAAAAATTAAAGTTATGGTCCAAAAACTAGTTTTTCATTTCAACATTTTTTCGAGCTATCCGCACGTGAGTGGTGTCGTTAGAAGCGCCTCGGCGAGGGCTACGTAAATATGTAATAAACTAAGGTAGGTGTAATATTAAAATTAAAGTTATGGTCCAAAAACTAGTTTTTCATTTCAAAATTTTTTCGAGCTATCCGCACGTGAGTGGTGTCGTTAGAAGCGCCTCGGCGAGGGCTACGTAAATATGTAATAAACTAAGGTAGGTGTAATATAAAAATTAAAGTTATGGTCCAAAAACTAGTTTTTCATTTCAACATTTTTTCAAGCTATCCGCACGTGAGTGGTGTCGTTAGAAGCGCCTCGGCGAGGGCTACGTAAATATGTAATAAACTAAGGTAGGTGTAATATAAAAATTAAAGTTATGGTCCAAAAACTAGTTTTTCATTTCAACATTTTTTCGAGCTATCCGCACGTGAGTGGTGTCGTTAGAAGCGCCTCGGCGAGGGCTACGTAAATATGTAATAAACTAAGGTAGGTGTAATATAAAAATTAAAGTTATGGTCCAAAAACTAGTTTTTCATTTCGACATTTTTTCGAGCTATCCGCACGTGAGTGGTGTCGTTAGAAGCGCCTCGGCGAGGGCTACGTAAATATGTAATAAACTAAGGTAGGTGTAATATAAAAATTAAAGTTATGGTCCAAAAACTAGTTTTTCATTTCAACATTTTTTCGAGCTATCCGCACGTGAGTGGTGTCGTTAGAAGCGCCTCGGCGAGGGCTACGTAAATATGTAATAAACTAAGGTAGGTGTAATATAAAAATTAAAGTTATGGTCCAAAAACTAGTTTTTCATTTCAACATTTTTTCGAGCTATCCGCACGTGAGTGGTGTCGTTAGAAGCGCCTCGGCGAGGGCTACGTAAATATGTAATAAACTAAGGTAGGTGTAATATAAAAATTAAAGTTATGGTCCAAAAACTAGTTTTTCATTTCAAAATTTTTTCGAGCTATCCGCACGTGAGTGGTGTCGTTAGAAGCGCCTCGGCGAGGGCTACGTAAATATGTAATAAACTAAGGTAGGTGTAATATAAAAATTAAAGTTATGGTCCAAAAACTAGTTTTTCATTTCAACATTTTTTCGAGCTATCCGCACGTGAGTGGTGTCGTTAGAAGCGCCTCGGCGAGGGCTACGTAAATATGTAATAAACTAAGGTAGGTGTAATATAAAAATTAAAGTTATGGTCCAAAAACTAGTTTTTCATTTCAACATTTTTTCGAGCTATCCGCACGTGAGTGGTGTCGTTAGAAGCGCCTCGGCGAGGGCTACGTAAATATGTAATAAACTAAGGTAGGTGTAATATAAAAATTAAAGTTATGGTCCAAAAACTAGTTTTTCATTTCAACATTTTTTCGAGCTATCCGCACGTGAGTGGTGTCGTTAGAAGCGCCTCGGCGAGGGCTACGTAAATATGTAATAAACTAAGGTAGGTGTAATATAAAAATTAAAGTTATGGTCCAAAAACTAGTTTTTCATTTCAACATTTTTTCGAGCTATCCGCACGTGAGTGGTGTCGTTAGAAGCGCCTCGGCGAGGGCTACGTAAATATGTAATAAACTAAGGTAGGTGTAATATAAAAATTAAAGTTATGGTCCAAAAACTAGTTTTTCATTTCAACATTTTTTCGAGCTATCCGCACGTGAGTGGTGTCGTTAGAAGCGCCTCGGCGAGGGCTACGTAAATATGTAATAAACTAAGGTAGGTGTAATATAAAAATTAAAGTTATGGTCCAAAAACTAGTTTTTCATTTCAACATTTTTTCGAGCTATCCGCACGTGAGTGGTGTCGTTAGAAGCGCCTCGGCGAGGGCTACGTAAATATGTAATAAACTAAGGTAGGTGTAATATAAAAATTAAAGTTATGGTCCAAAAACTAGTTTTTCATTTCAACATTTTTTCGGGCTATCCGCACGTGAGTGGTGTCGTTAGAAGCGCCTCGGCGAGGGCTACGTAAATATGTAATAAACTAAGGTAGGTGTAATATAAAAATTAAAGTTATGGTCCAAAAACTAGTTTTTCATTTCAACATTTTTTCGAGCTATCCGCACGTGAGTGGTGTCGTTAGAAGCGCCTCGGCGAGGGCTACGTAAATATGTAATAAACTAAGGTAGGTGTAATATAAAAATTAAAGTTATGGTCCAAAAACTAGTTTTTCATTTCATCATTTTTTCGAGCTATCCGCACGTGAGTGGTGTCGTTAGAAGCGCCTCGGCGAGGGCTACGTAAATATGTAATAAACTAAGGTAGGTGTAATATAAAAATTAAAGTTATGGTCCAAAAACTAGTTTTTCATTTCAACATTTTTTCGAGCTATCCGCACGTGAGTGGTGTCGTTAGAAGCGCCTCGGCGAGGGCTACGTAAATATGTAATAAACTAAGGTAGGTGTAATATAAAAATTAAAGTTATGGTCCAAAAACTAGTTTTTCATTTCAACATTTTTTCGAGCTATCCGCACGTGAGTGGTGTCGTTAGAAGCGCCTCGGCGAGGGCTACGTAAATATGTAATAAACTAAGGTAGGTGTAATATAAAAATTAAAGTTATGGTCCAAAAACTAGTTTTTCATTTCAACATTTTTTCGAGCTATCCGCACGTGAGTGGTGTCGTTAGAAGCGCCTCGGCGAGGGCTACGTAAATATGTAATAAACTAAGGTAGGTGTAATATAAAAATTAAAGTTATGGTCCAAAAACTAGTTTTTCATTTCAACATTTTTTCGAGCTATCCGCACGTGAGTGGTGTCGTTAGAAGCGCCTCGGCGAGGGCTACGTAAATATGTAATAAACTAAGGTAGGTGTAATATAAAAATTAAAGTTATGGTCCAAAAACTAGTTTTTCATTTCAACATTTTTTCGAGCTATCCGCACGTGAGTGGTGTCGTTAGAAGCGCCTCGGCGAGGGCTACGTAAATATGTAATAAACTAAGGTAGGTGTAATATAAAAATTAAAGTTATGGTC